>VXBR01005987.1:0-11382 GCA_013400215.1 Cisticola juncidis
GTAGTCTGGATCAGTCCATGACAATACTCGCTCTCTTTAGAGGGGAAAAAAGGGTTACAGACAGTAATTTGATAATTAATTAAAGATGGAACTTTAGAACTATGCATGCCTCCCCACAGTACCCCCATATTACCAGTAAAAAAAAATCAAAAGGGACATACAGGCTTGTCCAAGAACTGAAAGAAGTAAACAAAAGAACTATAGGTCAATATCCAGTGGTTCCCAATCCCTACATATTATTAAGTAAAATTCCTCCATCACACTGGTCGTTCAGAGTGATAGATCTCAAAGATGCTTTTTGGGTTTGTCCCCTCTCAGAAGAAAGCAGAGATGTATTTGCTTTTGAATGGAAAGATCCCAACACAGGGAGAAAGCAACAACTCAGTGGACAAAATTAGCCCAAAGATTTACTGAATCTCTTAATTTATTTGGACAAGCTTTAGAAGAAGTATTACAATTCTTCCCTACGGTGCCAGAAGTAAAACTTATCCAATATGTGGATGATTCACTCCTTTCAGGAGAAGATGAAGAGAAAGTCTGAGAATTCACTGTATCATTACTGAATTTCTTGGGAAGCCAAGGGCTTCAAGTATTGAGAGAAAAGATGCAATTTGTGGAGAATGAAGTAAAATACTTAGGGCATATAAAAAGCCAAGGAAGCTGGAGATTATACCCTGAAAGAATTACAGGAATAACCCCATTCCCCCAGCCAGAAACTAAAAAATTCTTGGGCTTGTTAGGCCATTATAGGATATGGATAGACGGGTTTATCCAGGCTGTTAAGTTCCTATATGAAAAATTAACAAAAGGAAATTACGTGGGAAAAAGAACATAAACAGAGATTTGAAAATTTAAAACAAAAATTGATCAGTGTCCCTATGCTAAGTCTCCCCACTTTAGTTAAACCTTTTTACATATTTGTAGATGTGGAAAATGGGGTAGCCCACGGAGTCCTAGTGCAGGCAGCAGGGCAGGGGGGACGCAAGAAACCAGTGGCTTACCTGTCAAAGTTGTTAGACCCTGTTAGTAGGGGGTGGCCCACTTGTATCCGGGCAGTAGCTGCCACTGTCTTACTAGTAGAAGAAAGAAGAAAATTAACTTTTTAAGGAACATTAAAAGTGCACACCCCACATGCAGTTAGAAATATTTTGAATCCAAAAGCTGAGAAAGGGCTCACTGACTCTCGAGTGTTGAAATATGAAGCAATTCTAATAGATAAAGATGATCTAGAGTTAGTTAAACATCTCAATCCTGCCCAATTTTTATAAGGAGAAGTGGAAGAACTAGTGTATGATTGCTTAGAAATTATAAACTATCAAACCAAAGTAAGAGAAGATTTAACAGACCAACCCCTTCAGCAGGGAGAGCAATTATACATTGATGGGTCCTCAAGGGTAATTCAGAGGAAGTGAATGTCAAGATATGCTATAGTGAATGAGGAATTAATAACCATAGAAAAGAAAAAGTTACCTCCCAGCTGGTTAGCCCAAGCGTGCGAGTTCTATGCTTTAAAATGAGCTGTTGAAATATTAGCACTAGAAAAAGGGATCATGTATATTGACCCTAAGAATGCCTTTGTAGTGGTGCATAACTTTGGGAAAATTTGGGAGGAAAAAGGACTGTTAAATTCAAAGGGGAAAGAACTAGTCCATTAAAGGCTTATCTCAGAAGCATTAGAAGAATTATAATTACCAAAGAAAATTGCTGTTTTACACGTTCAGGGACACCAGAAAGAAACCATCTTAAAAATACAGAGAAACAACTTGGCAGACTTAGACGCTAAAGCTGCAGCTGAGTCCAGAGAAAAGAACATAATGATGATTCTAACCCCCACAGAGGAAATTCAGTATATGCCACTATTCAGTGAAATAGAAGAAAGGAAATTCCTAGAAACAGGAGCAAAAAGGAACAAAAAATGGAAGTGGGTGTGATCCGATGGAAGACAGTTAATAAATAAACCACTGGCAAGAAAAATATTAGAAGGCATACATAATAAGACTCATTGGAGTACCCAAGTGCTGAGTGATCAGTTCTTGAGAAATTTGGGTTGCATGGGAATTTTTGGAATAGCTAAGAACATAACTGAAAAGTGTGTGATATGCCAAAAGGTAAACAGAAGGCTCATGAGGGGAGCATGCCAAGGAAGGCAAGAATTAGCCTTTCAACCCTTTCAGAGTATTCAAGTAGATTTCACTGAACTCCCCCAAGTACAATGGTGGAAATTTTTGCTGGTAATAGTAGATAATTTAACCCACTGGGTGGAAGCAGTACCAGCAGTCAAAGCTACTGCTGATGTGGTAAGCAAAACTTTTTAAATAATCATGCCCAGGTATGGAATAGTAAATAACATCGACTCAGACTGAGGAACCCATTTCACATCAGAAGTACTACAGCAGGTTGTCCAAGCTCTGGGTATGGAATGGGAATTACACACTCCCTGGCACTCACAAAGTTTGGGGTGAGTTGAAAGGATGAATCAAACTCTCAAGAGAACTCTAAACTGATGATTGAAACTCAAATCTCATGGGTCAAATGCCTACCCCTAACTTCGTTAAAAATCAGCACACAACCCAGACCAGATTTAGGGATTTCACCTTATGAAATGATGTTTGGTTTACCATTTCTGATTTCACCAAATAGTATTGCCACTTATGAGGAAGGGGAGGACAGGGTCAAGAAATATGTCCTGTCTATAGCACAAGCTCAACTGTGGGAACTGTGGGAAAAAGGGAGAATCCTACAGACTGCTACCCTAGATTTCAAAATTCATAATGTCAATCCTGAGGACTGGGTAATGATTAAATCACGGTAAGACCAACCTTTAACTCCCCAATGGGTGGGTCCCTTTCAGCTATTGTTCACCTGAATTGGCTGTACAAACTGCAGAGTAAGGCTGGACTCACACTAGCAGAATAAAAGGATTGGTAGAAGAACCCCATGACTGGAAGACCACCTTCCACAGAAGGGCTGAAAATTACTCTGAAAGGAAATGCGTGGGCTCAATGTGGAAAGTAAACTATGGGCAACCACACATCAATCTCTCCAGGGAGAGAGTTCCTTGTGGTGGGCTGTATCGATTCTTATGTATTCCCAAAGGTCAGAGGCTTTCCAAACTCGGAGGTGGTAATTAAGTATCTACCCAATCAGGGGGATCAGGGTTATACAAATTAACAAATACCGGGTCTGTAGGCAATCCTAGAGTTTTTGCTTTGGTCTGTGACCTACATAAGGAAAGACCATCACTCTCCTTGCTGAAACATCTCCCAGTTTTATTCCTGGTCACATATCCTGCTTAAAACACCCTGAGGCGAGACATTTAAGCTGAGTACAATGTCAGTGTGAAAATTGTGGCCCACTCTGGCTACAACTGGCATTGTAGCTCTCCCAGATGGCAAGCATGTTGCAAAGTTTGTCGCGAGAAAGGAAAAAGTCCTAACACCAAATACCAAGTCTAACACTTTCTTGTGGAGTTGAATGGATGCTTCCCAATACTCACGAGCTATTAGAAGCTGACTGGAAGGTTGTAGTAAATCAAAACCAGGGACCATATTTTGAGTGCAAACAACTCCCTGTGATGAGGAGGTAATAAAGCCCTATTCTACAAGTGAAATTAATAAGTGCTGGCTGACTAAAGAACAATAAAGAACCACAATACTATAAATGCAGGTGACATAGATAATTTTGTGATAAGGAGATAAGGAGGCAAGACCAGACTGACCACTATAGTTGCTATCAAGAAGATCATACTTACATGTTGTGGGCAGCAATATAATAGGGCATGGAAGCTGGGGGTACACGTTACACTGGACTCCTATTACTCCTCATTAGTCTTTTCCCTTTTGGGAATTCAGATGATCCATATCACAAATGCAACAGATTGCTGTACCATGGAAAAATTCAAGGGTCTTATTTTAGCTTCCATACTTTCCTCAGCCACCACTGTTAGAATTCATCAGAAATAGACACCTCTCGGGTAGGTTTTTCTGAGATATATTGATTAAGAGTCTTTTTTTCTTGAAAGCCCATGCCAGAAGCAGAAGAAAAAGTCGGAGTTCACCAGCTCAGGTTTCTCAAACTTGTTTATTATTTCTTATCTCTCAGTTCTTTCAGCGCCCTGCCAAGGTCCTTGCTGCGGCAAGAGCACGAGGTGACTCCCCCCAAGTTGGGAGGGGTCAGATCTTTTGTACCCAACCATCATCCACGATGTATTTTTTAATTTACAATTAATTACCAATACCTACTACCTCTGTCAAACATGTCACTTCTATCCTAAACCAAGCCCTTGTGACCCACCACAGCAGAAGATGGAGGACAAGAACAAGAAGGAAGGACACGGCCACACCCTGATTCCTGCATCTTGCCTTCCTTGACTCTATTCTAAAAACCCCAAATTCTATATTTGCACCCTGTGACAAACTAAGTACCATTTATATCAAACTCTTGTGGCTTGTAATTCTTTGTACAAGGTTGGCAGTTTCTCCCATGGACTGGAGTCAAAGACAGTGTCACAGAGCCCAAAGTGTCATTTTGGGCTCTGTGCCAGGGTCTTGGACCCTCCTGCCAGAGTTCTGAACCCCTCAGCCAGGGTCTCAGACCATCCAGGGCAGCCAGAGGGATGCCCTGGACTCCAACAGACACCTGCTTACAGAATGGCTGAATGTATGGGGTTACAAAAATTCTTGGGTCAAAACATGATGCCCACAGGGTGACAAATGGGTTTGTTTTTCCATGGGTGAAACCTAAAAATGGAAAAAGGAACAAGATTTGATTCAAGACTTAATACAAGAGCAAATAATAGTAAATAAACAATGAAAACAGGTACAGCAACCCACCCCAGGGCCAACTCCCCGCAGAGGTTTATATGCAAACCTCAAACAACAACTAGAATACAAAACAGACATTCCAAAATTAAGAAAGAACTTCTTTGTAGATCTAGGAGAAACAATCAGTAAAGAACTAAATGTTACCAACTGCTAGGTTTGTGGGGGAGCTTTAATCACCAAAGAGTGGCCATGGAAAAGTAGTAGCCTAGATCTAGCTGAACTTCTCAAATAGAACAGAATCAACACAAAAGGAGAAAACCAAACAGAAGGGTAGATATTAAGTTCAGAAATAACAGGAGAGGAGTGCCTCTGGTGTATGGGAAAAGAATTCCTGGACAAGGTAGGACAAACCTCCTGCAAAAGATAAAAAGTTCATAATGGAACTTTCATGTGGTGGATCCCTGAAAAACCAACACAATATTGGACCCAGGAGAAACTTTTCCTGTGTAATGACCCTGGGAAAAATCCCTATTATGGGATTTTTTCCCATATTATATTATATCCCTGAAATATCTAAATTATGGGAAAACATGAAAAACCAAAGAAAAGGGTACTAGAAAGAACCTGATGGCTTATTCTGGATATGTGGAAAAAGGGCTTATCCAAAACTTCCTCCCCTATGGAAAGGAAGTTGCACTCTAGGAATTATACAACAGGGATTTTTCCTGTTTCCAAACCAAGACAGAAATAACTTTGGAATACTGGTGTATGATGCTTTAAAAAGAAACAAGAGAGAATTAATCAGAGAAATTGGAGGACACCAAAAGTGGGGCAATGAGGAGTGGCCTCCCGAACAAATTATACAGACATATGGTCCCGCCACCTGGGCACAAGATGGGAGCTGGGGATATCAAACCCAAATCTATGAGTTAAACTGCATCATAAGACTCCAAGCAGTTGTGGAAATCATGACTAAGGAAACAGCTGAGGCCATGGAATTAATAGTCAGCCAACAAATGCAAACCAGAGTAGCAGTGTATCAAAATCACCAGGTTAGCGCTAGACTATTTATTAGCAGAAGAAGAAAGTGTTTGCAGAAACACATTTGACTGTTGTCTACAAATAGATGATAATGGGAATGCAGTTTTGGATATCGCCAGAAACATCCAGAAAATAGTCCGTGTACCAGTCCAAAAATGGGAATCTATAATAAATAAAGGATGGCTAAAAGATTTTTTTTCTTTTAATATCCTGGTTGAAAAAAGCAGATTTTTTAGTTCTATGTGGAATAAGAAGTTTGATTTTTCTTCATGTTTAATCCCATGCCTTATCTGATTAATTACTTACGTGGTTCAAAACATGCAAATAATAACAGTGTCCACTAATCCAGAGTCAGGAACTGTACAAAAAAAGCAGAAAATGATGGTATTGAGAAAAATGAAGGATGATAAAAAGCTAGAGAAGGCATTTAAGATGTATGAAAGGTATCGGTATATCACAAGTGCAGAAGCTCAAAAGTTGTAGCTTAAGCCGAATAAAGAAAGATAAAGGAGAGGAGTTGTTAAAAATGACCCTATAATATTTGCTTTCACATTTATGTATTAGCTTTTGCATGTTGTTGTTGATTATAAGTATTCAAATATGGTGCAATTTATAATTTCTTTTAGCTGCTTGCTAATATAACATAATCTTTCATTTAAAGTATCCATGGAAATAGTAGTGTGATAAATATATTATATCTATGTATAACTGTATAGCTTATAGAAATAGTAGGGTGATTGATGTATTATAATGTAGGCCTTAGCAAAACATGAAATGTTAAAAGTAACTAAGAGAATGGTGTAAAGCAATTAGGTTGTTCCCACATCTACTGACTGGCCTCTCCCAAGTGTTAATGTAACAGTGACACAAACCAGAGCACTGGAGGAGAATTGGAAAAGATCTTGTTAACTCCTCATTATCCGGGAACTGTGAAACAACAGGATGAAACCACAAGAAGGAATAAAATATATTGACCTGATCTGCAGGATGTCATGCAGATAAGCTAGAGTGTAAAACAAGAAAGAGTTCCTGCAACATGGAAAGCTCCTAAGAATGTTTGAATAATGCCTGAAACTTATGAATAGATATCTACCTCAGTGAAGTAACAGTATATAGATAACATTGTCTTAATTTACTGGTGTGTTCTTTGCTGGACATTGTCCCTTCTTATCCACTTATTAAACTTTTAAAAATATTATAAAAATATTCTATTCATGAACTTTTGTTTTTCTCACTAATGCAGAAAAAACCTCTTCATTTACACTTCATAGCAAATATTCCACTAGGAGAAAGTAAGAAAGTTCACCTTCCACCACTTAGACCCTTGTAAAAGCGAGTTATGAATTCTAAAATGTCAACACTTGTTGCAGTTTCCTTCACATTAACATACTAGAACCTCATCTGGCATATCTCTTTCTCTCCCAATTATTTTCTGTTCTTCTCCACTGTTTATTGTAGCAATGAAAATAGGAAGGCAAGATAATTTTCATTTCTCTAAGCCAGCCATCTGTGTTCAGCTGTCTGTTCAGCTATCTTGAAAAAAGAAAAAAAACCAAACAAAAACAATCTAAAGAGAAGACAGCCATGCCTGTGGCCTGGTGCACATATTGTAAACAAAGACCCATATTTATTATCTGTGATTTCTGAGTCTTACAATCCTTGTAGACTATATATTTGCACACTAAATTTCCATCCTTTGTTGTGGTTTGTAAATCTTAAGACAGTAAAATTGTTACAGATTGCAGGCAAAGTTAATTTTATCTGTCATTATCTGTCTGCTAATGCCATGGTCAGTACTCTCAGTTGAGTCCATTTTATGGAAATTGGTAAGGAAACAGGCTGAACTGCATCCTCCAAAGTACTTTGATTTTGGCAATTTCCTCATTGAGCTAACACAAAACAAGCATTCACCTTTCCCAGGCACATCTAGTAGCAAATATTTTCCTACTCTTTATAATTTGGTTTTTTTAAGAACCTTTGGCTTTCCTGCCTTGTTCTGATTCTAGACCTGTAAACTGAAAAGATCCTGTCATTGATTCTGGAACAGATTTTGCCGCCTGGTCAGCAGGGGAAGAAAGAAGCAAAACTTACAGCTTCAGGAGACAAGGAAATGAAGTCTTAAGGCTTGGTGTCCTTGTCCAGCTTTACATTATGGATTTATTATCTTTGTCTATAGTTTCCTATATAATCTGCCTGAAGAACCAGTTAGTAAATTTTGTGTTCCTGGTATTTCACTATTCCATTTGCCAACAGAAGTAGATGGAGTCCCAAAGAATCACAACTGTGTAGATTTAAATTACTCTGCAGGGATCGTCTTTTTCTAAGGGTGTGAAATCTCCAGGAAGAGGAGATGAAATCTTTACAGTCAGACTTATTGAAAGCATTCTGGAAATAGAAAATCGTGTTTGAAATATATACATTTTTCTCCTTCAGAATCTCATGAACACCTTTTTTGCTTTGTGTGACTGTACCAACCAAAAAGACAAAACAAAACAAAGAAAAAAAACAGCAACAAAAAGCCCCCACCACTTCAAACCAATGGCAGCACTTTGATTTAAAATTTCTGACCTGGCCTGAACAGGCCAACATTGTGTGAATTCCGAGTGGTAAAAGCAGACAGCTGATCTCCAAAGAAAAGAATTAAATGGTTACTTTCTCCTTTAAATAGAAACTGTCTGTATGCTTAAGGAGAATGTATCCCATCTGATCCACAACTCTGGGATGTAAAGTTGTAAAGTCTGGTGGCATGTTCCGCAAATTCATGGATTACTCAGGGCACACTGTACTGCCATTATGAAGTGTTCTGATGTTTTCAAGTGAAAGTAAATATAAGTAAAAGCAGAAGTAAAACTCAACCGATTTGTGTGATATAAAACCCACTAAGCCTCATACTCTGGAAAGAAAAATAAATTTTGATTAGGTTGAGTGTTTCATTCCATAAGAGCTCTTGTTAACATATGGTAAGATATGAAATAGGTCAATTGAACAAATATTCATATTTTGTTTTTTTCCTTTTGAGAAAGGGAAATGGAATATCACAGCATCCTGAAGGCTAGCACAGGTAACACAGACTAATCCTCACACCAGTCCTGCTGGCAACTCCTTTAGTAGTTTTGACAGCCAGATCAGGGCCAACCAGGAAAAGTACAAAGAAATCCAGCCAGGTAGACAGCTACAGTGCCATTCATCAGTCCTGGAAAAAGCGGTTCAGAGGCTGACATCTGTGATCCAATGCTTGCCAAGCACATCGTAGGAATGGCCACATGGGCACTGGCTTTCACAGCAGCAAACCAGAAGGAAAGCAGGAGACCCGTGTGAGCCAGTGTGAGCAGTAGGGAACACACAGCCATGGTCCTGGGAATCAGAAGGGTAAAAGCTGGAAAACTCATGCATTGGTATAAGGACAATTTAATAGAGGAAGCAAAGGTTGCACACACAAGCAAAGCAAAATAAGGAATCTACAGCCTGCTTCCCATGGCTGGGCTGTGTTCAACACCTCCAGCAGAGCAGGGTTCCATCACACATCACAGGGACTTGGGAAGACAAATGCCATCACTCCAAATGTCCCTTGCTTCCTTCTTCTTCCCCCACTTTACACACTGAGCCCAATGCCATATGGTCTGGAATATCCCCTGGGTCAACTTGGGTCACCTGTTCTGGCTGGGTCCCCTGTTCTGGCTGGGTCCCCTCCCATGTACCTCCAGTCCCCTCACCAGTGTGGCAGTATGAAAAGCAGGAAAGGCCTTGACTCTGTGCAAGTCCTGCTTAGCAATAGCAAAAACATCTCTATATTATCAGCCCTGAGTTCAGCACAGATCAAAAACTCAGCTCCATAACAGTCCCTGCGAACAAATCAACTCTATCCCAGCCAAAACCAGCACACAGGTGCACGACATTAACTGTGGAGATGGCCCCCTTGTTGATTCCCACTGGATTGTGTCAGTGCCTGGCAGCAGGGAAAGCACATGGAGCAGCTGGCAGTGTCCACACTGCACCAGTGTCTCGCAAGAACTGATCTGCAGGAAAAAAAGAGCAGAACAGGAACAGCCAAACCCAAGCACAGCTCAGCAAACCTTTATTAGTGAAATTCACACATCTCACCCCAACAAAAGGGCTCTGCTGCTGCCCTGCAGCATAAGCCAGGCACAGGGATGCTCCATGGGGGACTCACTGCTGCCAGACGATTCTCAGGTTTGGGGGCAGCTCTGCAGCCACGAGTTCATCAATCTTGGTCCCATCCTTCACGGGGGTGCGATAGAAACCCAGCACATCCCTGGCGTGGCGCATCCGGTGCAGTTGGGAGTTGGGGACAGCGTGTCCCAGCTCTGCCACCAGCTGGGCCAGCAGGCGATGCTTCAGCCTGTTCTCCTGCAGAGGAGTCTGCTGCCAGTCCTCAGGAAGAGAGGGCCCAAAGACCTCCCTGATGTGGGACTCGAGGCAGCTCTGCAGGTCATCGGGAGGGAGGTAACTCCGGCTGCGTGGCGGGGGGCAGATCAGGCTGGGCTCACTCCTCTCCTCCTTCTCAGGAACTGCTCGGTCTGCTTCCACTCCTCTTTCCTCCTTCCTGCTGGCACCCGAAGAGAAACAGTTTCAGCCTCTAGACTACTCAAGACAGCGTCAGAGAATTTTCGTATTCATGATGTTTTAAACCACACTCAATCCAGACAGTTCACATATCCCATGGACTCATCAGGTCTGTTATCCAGAAGTGCACAGGCTTTCCCCAAGTGCTGCTCCCCACACAGGGCTGCCTCTGCAGAACCATCACCCACCCACCTTATTTCATTGGTGAGTGAAAGCAGCATTTCAACGAGATTAGTTACTTCTTTTCTGTTACAGCTCCATTTTCTAATTTGTTGTGAATAAAAAGCATAANAGCATGCGGAGAAGGCCAGAGGCCATCCCTCGACCCCGTACCTGCGGCTGGCCCAGAACGCCCTGAGCCCCGCGGGGCTCCGCCGTGCCGCCGCCCTCACCGCCGCCATGCTAGGGGCACCTTCCCGCGGCCACCTCGGGTGACGCCTTTCTGCCGCGCTCCGCAAAACCTCATGGGAAATGTAGTCCGTCCCCTCAAGCCAGCCCCCTCGCTGGAATGTGTGAAAATTTCCTTAGGAAAAGGCATTCTTTGATGTTTGGTCTTTGTGTGCTTTCAGGCCTAATCGACAGGAAGGGAGATTTAATCAAGCAGGCAAGAAACTGTAAGTGATGCTGGAAAGCTCACAGAACCACAGAATATGCTGAATTGTAAGGGACCCATCAGGATCGTCACGTCCCTCCTGGCTCTGCACACTGTCATTCCCAAAAGTCACCCCATGTGCCCAAGAGTATCATCCAAATGTTTCTTTAGCTGTATTAGGCTGATGCCATTTCAGTGACTTCCTAAGTGTAACACTGCTTTTCCTCACTAGAAAATCTAGCATGGAAACGTATTTTCCAGCTGGTGTATGTGTGATAAATGAATATGATTCATGCTAAATTAAATTTTAATATATCAATATTTTAGGAAAATATTTGTTATGGAGCAATAAAAGAAATTAGGGTTACAAAGCAGAGGAGCCCCTTTGCAGATGTTACATGT
>VXBR01005993.1:0-34723 GCA_013400215.1 Cisticola juncidis
ATCCTAGTCCCTCTGCCAAGCAGCCAAATGTCCTCCAGCAAAACTGGCCTCTTCTCTCTTATTAGCTTGTGCCATGACTTCTTTGTGTCTGTCCTCACCCCATCCTCAGAGTGTTTCTAATCTGGGTTTTTCAGCTGGGAAAGTGAGTCTCTCAGCCAGCAGAGGTGAGAGAAGCTCCTCCGAGCAAGGAGTGATTGGTAGTGGCAGAAGTGGCCTGCTTTTCCCACCTCCTTGCTCAATCCAGATTTTGTAGCTTGTTAACATAACCAAGTCTCTCTTAGAGCTGCAAAGCAGAAGGTGGAGGACAGCACAGGTTGCTCATGCATGAGGTGGAAAGGATGACAATAGCACATTCCTTTGCTCTTCTCTCTTGTCTCTTCTCAGTGGCTTTACTCGATGGAAGCTACGGCCAGTACAAGACTCTCCTCCAGAACTCTACAGAGTGGTACTGTGTCCCCAGCAGTTCTCCAGAAAAAAGTGAGTGATGCTGAGAGCCTCATAAACAACACAAAGTACTGTACCAAAATTTAGTGTGGTTTCCCCTCAACCTTTAACGTGGGGAATATCACTGTCAGTCACAAGTGGATTGTTTTAAGGAAGGAATCTGGGCAATTGAGGGAAGAAAACACTGTATTGTACATTTTTACTTAGGATGCTATGAAAACATGCTCCAGGCCAGTGAAAGAGAGTGGGTCATTCCATACCTGCATTTCCTCAACCTTTCTGCTCTTCCTCTCACACAACCTCTCTAATGCAAGTCTGGTCTACTAATCTAGGTAAAAGTGCTTTTATACTGGCTGGTTCAACCCAGCTCCACTCCCTGTGCTGGCTCACTGCCTGTTCACACAAGCATGATGGTCACTGTGAGGGACAGAAGAGGGAGGATAATGTTTAGTTTGGAATAGCTGGGGAGCTGAGCTGCAGTCACACATGAAGTGATGGTAATGTGGTGTGCTGGCATGCCAGTAGTGCAAGTGCCCAAACTCAGGTCAGAGATCCCTTCTCATGCAGCCTCTTGTGTTGTGAGAATATATCTGTGGCTTTTAGTTCCTTTTAATTTGAATCTCTGGGCATGAGGCAGATCTCTAGGAGAAGCTGGCTGTGTGAGGAGCTGCTGGTGGTGGCAGCAAGGCTGGCAGAGCAGTTGGCTCTAAGTCTCTCAGTGTGCATGAGCTGAGAGCTTGGACAACACTACTCTGATGGCAGAGTTTCCAGAAAAGTGCAAGCCAACTACTTCCCATCTTGCTTCCTCAAGAAGGGTAGGGCAGAAACCATATCTCCCACTAAACTAAGGTCACATGGACATGGCAGGACAGACAGAGGAAGGGAAGGGGCTCCTTCAGGCAGGAGCCTTGTGGCAGGAGCCTGCCACGCTGCTGACAGCTTTACTTGTGGAGAGCAGAAGAGAACTTTTACCTCTGTCCAGACTAAAGAGTTCAAACCCCCACTTCTAACACCTGGGACCCTACATTGAACTCACAGTCATGAAGGACAGCACATCTTGTTCAAAACCAGGATTTTTTCCCCCCATAGTGGATGGCTGGATGTGCTGCCCAAAGGGCTGGAGAAGGTTTCAGAGAAGCTGCTATTTCCTGTCCCCTGACATGATGTCATGGACTGAGAGTGAGCAGAACTGCACTGGGATGGGCTCCCAGCTGGTGGTGATCAACAGCAAGGCAGAGCAGGTAGGTGCAGAGGGCTGAGAGAGGGACCCAGCAGGCAGAGACACAGTGCTGGGCCCTGGAGGGGACTCAGAGCCCTCCTTGTCCTGCAGGGAGGGGGAATGTCCTGTCTGCACCTCTGCAGCGCCAGCCCCAGCCTCCAGGGACTCGTGGTGCCTCCCTGTGCTCACTCCTGCCCCTCATGGATGTTGTGCTTTTTTTGCAGGAGTTCCTCTTCAACTTGATAAAAGAAAAAGTTACTACCATCTATGAAACAAAATACTACATAGGCTTAGCTGCTTACAAAAATGGGCAGTGGCAGTGGGTGGATCAGACTCCATATGAAAATACAGCAACGTGAGTATCCTGGTGGAGTGAGGAGAGCCCTCTAATTCATGCCCTCAGTCCAAGTGACCAATACATTGTGTAAGGCAATGTCAGAGGGAGGTTTCTGTCTCCAGCTGCTCTGCAAGTCAGAAAACTTAAATAATTTTCTAGTCAAAACTATAGCTCCTGATTCCTGTCATAGTGACTTTCCTTTTCTCCTGCACAGCTGTTTGAGGTGACTCCACATCCACTCTCATGCATGCCAGTGCATTTCCAATAAAAGAACTTTCTTTTACAGGTTCTGGAAGCCTGGGGAGCCCAATTTACTCTTTGCAGAAAGATGTGCTGCAATTCATGTCAGGGGAAACACAGACCCCAACACCTACAGTAACTGGAATAATGTCCTTTGCCTCACAAGATGTTATCGAATTTGTGAACAGGCAGTCCAACTTCTCTGAGGAAGGACACGAAATCTGAGTTTCAAAGTATCTCAGTTCCCAGACTGTGCCCCTTCATCCCTTTACAAGCTGGAGATCAGTCCTGGATGAAAGAGCTCAGGCTGATGTCAAGGACCTACTGTGAACCTTTCTGCTCTCCTCCTTCAGAAAGGAGGGTCCTAATTCTCCATCACTTCCCTTTACTCCTGGTCCAGCCAATATCTCAGTGATGTGGAAAAGGCCATCACTGCTTTATGAAAGGATACTTGTCCTTTATATCACTGGAGCAGAATTTGAAAGAAGAGCATTCAGTGGAGTGTCCTTGTCCCTCCTCTGAAGGGAAGGTTTATTTATGGCTGTAGTGTTTCCTTCTCGTTAGCACATTGTGTGTTGATTAGTTTTTTTTAAAAAATAATAAATGTTAATTGTGCTCTTTGCATGAGGATGTTTTCTGAGTGACATGCCCCAGATTCCCACAATCCAGCCTCCCAACACAGATGTTTTCACTTTTCAATGTGTTCAGCACATGTAGATGAGAATACTGCTGAGTGTACTGGACTGGCTGGGAGCAGGAACAATGTAATGTTCATCTGCAGAGTGTGTGAGGAAGGTCCTGAACACTTTGGAGAATCCTTTGTGAAGACAGAAACAGCAGGCTGTGTAGTATTCAGTGCCAGCCACAGTTTGCTCAGGATGTAGCAGAAAAAGGATGGATTTTGGAGAGTCTGCTGAGATGTGGCAGGATGAGGCATGGCAATGAAGGGGAGAGAAGGCAATTAAATGTAACAAGAAGGATAAAAGCCAGAGTCCCCCAAGGAGAAATTTCTAATGTGAGAGAAGGGTGGAAGACCCCCTATCAGAGGCATCACTGCAAATAAGATCCACAGAAGTCCTAAGCAATGTCCTGCTTCCCTGAAATTTCCCAATCTCCAGTGTGTACATTCCTCCCTTTTGTTGATGATATCCATACTCTTTGTGGAGCTGGGAGTTTTCAGTTTGGGATGAAAAATACAACTTGAAAAATCAGTTCTGGGTGATTTTTTTCCATCAGAAATCTGAGTACAGATTTTTGTCATTTCTGCCTGAAAAGTGTATTTTCCAGATTTCTGGTTTAGCCACTGGACCAAAAGCTTGGCTGTTGCAAAGTGTTTGTCTCCTAGTTTCCAAAGTTGCTGGATACTTCCACAATGGAGAAAACAATTTTTTGTCCAACGTGACCACAAACCCAAACATTGCAATGGACTTCTCTTTTTGATTTCCCCCAAACTTACAGAAACAGAGTTTTGAGGAAGAAAAAGAGGCAGATAAGACATGCAGAGAGAGACCAATGTTTTACAAATGGGTTTAGGGGCTCCTGGAAGGTTGATGGGGCAGAGCAAACTCACATCAGGAGATTAGTTTGCAAGAAAATGTAACTTGCTAGAAACAGTCTCCCTGCTCCAAATTTGGAAAACAAAGTCTTTGCTGAGATATGACAAAAGAGGGATCTTGGGAGATGATGCTGGGTTTGCCTACAGAACTGCTGAAGGGAGGTTCCTGATCCCCTCTTCAATATGGATTTGGCTGACAGAGGTATCTATCTCCAACAGATAAGAATTAGTCTTTACCTCTTAGGTCTGTCTTGATTCAGGAGACAGCAGATGCCATGGCAAGAGGCAGAGGACAACTGAAGATAGACAGTCAGAAGGCTTCAGAAGGACATTCCTGCATGCTGAAGCCAGGGGTTGGGTGGGAAGGATGAGTTTATCAGAACAGCATTCTCCATGATGACACCGGCAGTCTGTTTGCAGGTGGACATCTTGGCCACATCCCAGCTGCCCCTCAGAACAAGACCTGGTGCTCACCACTCCTTGGCACATCAACTTTTGCTTTGGAAAGGAACTTGGGTCTGAGGAAAGGAGCAACAGTGACATTCATTTCTGAGAATGCCCACACCATAGAGTGCAGATACTCTGACTGCTGCATCAAAATTCTCTTGTGGTTCAAACCTGAACTAGCTTCTGGTTTTCCTCCAGAAAGCTCATGATGCCCAGTCCTTGAGATCCTGTCTTCAGCTGGAAAAACATCATTAGAGCCATGTTGGAAGGACATCTAGTGTTGATTCCTATGGTCAGACTTATTAACTGCATCGGTACACTGAGCATGCTGCTCTCTGTTTAGCTCTGACAGCTGAATCTTCCTTCATAGAATACACCCAACTTTAATAAATTATGATCCTTGCCAAACCAAGTGATAAAATAAAGTGAAATGTATGTGTTTTCCATGACAGACACTATCTTTTAAAAAGATTTAAATTTTCTTCCAAGGTAGTCTGTTCTTTTTTTAGACAAAGCAGAGAATTACACCTCTACTCCTTCTCTTTTTCTGTTTTATCCCACCTCAGATTCTTTCATGTTCCCTCACAACATTTATTTCTCCACTTCTTTATTTTCTTTGCACTCCTGCTGTCTCTCTCTCATATTGTTTCCCCCTTTACTCCCTTTTTTCCTTTCAAATTTTGTTTCCTTTTCCCTTTTCTTGCTAGACCACAGATGAAGATCATACAATGTTTTTTTTGGAGAAATAAAAAAGAGAAATGGCATTTAAAGAAGTTCTGGCACTGGACACACATCTGTTCTGTCTTTTAAAATTCAGTGTTTCTGAAATGATTTCCTAAGCAGTCTAGTGTATGGTATTAGTACTAACCCAGATACTGCTGGCCTTGCAAGGTTCTTGTTATCCAAGAGATCCACAAGCCCCACTTCAATTGTCCAGTTCATGCTGGTTGTCCATTGTTTATCTCACATTGTCTAAGACAAATCCTATGATTTTAGGCTTTATGTCTCTGCCTAGTTACAAGGAAATAAAACCACTTTATTATTTTATATAGAATCAGTTTACATACCCGAGCAATACTTTTTCACAACCTGCTGCTTAGTTATAAATCATTTATCTTGACAGGCTTTTGGACAATCTGCCGGTGTCCTGTAAATGCCTTAGCTGACCATGAGGTCCAGCCTTCCAGCACCATCTCCTACTCACAGCAAGTCACCTGCACTCTCTCGGCGTCACTGTGATCTACGTTCACGTGATCAGGAGGAGATGCAGGGAGCCTCTGACTCTGTCACTGCAGTCCCTTGTGGTGCATCAATGGCCTTGCAGCAAGGTAAGAATTCTGTAACATTCACCAGAAAAAGAAAACACAGCCATAAGATTGGGAATTGCTTTGCTCAGGATCTCAAAATGCACCATAAAAATTGGCTTGTGCTATGGTCCATGTTTTAACATAGGAGAAATTCAGTGTAGTGTTTCAGAACAGGGCATGGATCTGGTTGTTTAGACTGGAGATCACAACAGACCTGTAAACACACTCCAGTGCTGTGTTCCTGCCATGACATCCAATCCTGCTAGCTGAGGCACCTGCTGTCTTAGATCCTCGTGCAGACTGAGTTGCCACAATTTTACATGCACAAGATGTCTGCAAATTTACTCTAGCTAAGGATCAAGAAGGTAAGTTCACTGCCTGAACAATCTTTTGCTTCTGACATGAGCTAAAGCTGCTCTTTCTCAGTACACAGTTGCCAACTCTGAAAGCAGAGCACTAAGGCAACCTCTTTCAGAACAATTAAACACACATCAAGGCCTTTCCTGTGCTGTCCATCAATGTTTTCCTTTAAATGTTCATCCTCGTTTCTCATTGCTGTAGCAATAATTCATCTGAGTTCTTCCATTTATTTCCAGCTTTATTATCTCCTAATGTGTCTCTGTTTTTAAAATTACATTTTCCCCCTGTTCCAACTCTTCTCCTAATGATTATAATTAACAAACTTTGTGTATCTGAAATCAGAGTAAGCCTGGAACAGAGAACATTTTGGAGATAAGGAAACAGAGAAAGGAAAAAATAGGAAGGTGTGCTCGGTTTCATTGGTAATAAGAGAGCCAGTGTTTCCCCTTCTGTGGTTAAAATTACTCCTGTTGGGAAAGGAAGTAGTGGGACCCACACAGAAAAAGGCAGATTTGGGAGGAAGCCAAGAACTCTTCTTTCACATGCACAATGCAGAGGCGCTTCTCAGATCCATTAGGACATCACACCATTCAGAGACCATTTAAAACTACAGCAGAGCACTGCCTTCATGACAGACAATCACATTTTCATGAGTCAAACCTGCTTAGGAGATATATTGCTTCATGGGATCATCTGACCAGATGAGGAAAGAAACAGCCAGCTGCTGAGAAGGGTTTGCCCAGACTGGATATCCCCAGGCCTTACAGAAAGAAGTCAAATTCCTCCTGACCAGATATGAAAACATTTCTGCTTTCAGAATAATTTTTGAGTCATCTTCATCTGGTCATCTGCTCAATCATATTTTGGTGTTCAGAAAATATCTCAGTGAAGGCTTCCCATCCAAAGGCCTCTTGCAACTATGAATCACAAGTGACACAGTACAACATACATGTATGGAAGTTTAGAATTATTTTACCTGTGTTCTTAACAAAATCTTGTATTAAATTCAGTTACTGATCTTTTAACAGGGCATTTTTCTTTTCTTTTTTTTTTTTTAAGTGTAGCGAACCCCAAAGTTCTAAATGCCTACTGAATAACCAAAGCAGCCCTTTAACCATCAGATTATTCAACAAACTCATCTTTCTAATATTCACACAAAACCAAAAATCAAGTACTTGTATAAGTCCTCTTCAACCTGAAGGGCAGGGCTTTGCTCACAGGCTTGTTTCCTATTTTTTTTTTGAACTGTTACAAGTTTTCAAAGCAAGACTGATAAAAAATATCAGCCCATCTCTCCCTGTTTGTAAGTATGCATATTTAAAATATCTCTTCATACTTACAATACACAAGACTCTCACAGCACAAAATGCGTGGTCCCTGCCTAGAGACTCTGCACAGTTGATATTTGTACTGCCAATTAACGCTGGTTGCTGCAGAATGAAGTATTGCAGCACAACACTGAAAGACTGGCTTGAATGTAGTATAAGGGAAAAAAGAAAAAGAGAAAGAAAAAGAAAAATAACAAATTTCAGTGATCAGAAGTCATCTCTGGTACTGCCCAAAGGCTGTGGTTCCCTATTACATTTCAAACGGGTGCATTCCACAGACCAATGAGCCTTGCAGTGTGCTGAGATCACAAATTATTTAAAACAAGCACATTTTATGAGGACTGCTTCAAAAACTTTTCCCTGAAGCTCTGGTTTTCCTGCTGAAGTGTGCTATTCTGAGATCAGGACTGACTCATGCTGATTTGTGGAATCCTGTGAGCTGGCACACATACACTGTGCTGGAGACTAAGAGCCAACAGAGTGAGATAATCTGGGGTAGGGATTGAATGATTGCAGGAAGTGAGGAAAGGAAAGAAGCTTCCCTGGATCAAAATAATAAATCTGTAAATGTGTTGGAAGCTTAATTTGCCTGCAGAACCATGGTCTGACTTCCTCACTCGATTTCAGATATGTCTCACCACAATGGGCCACCTGGCAACCTCTGGAATATATCTGAACTTGGTCAACATCATTGGACTAAACACTGACCTGAGGACTGATTTCTGTGCTTGACCTCAGACCTTCCTCATCCCTGAAGACTTGCCTAGCAATCTGGACCCTGGATGTTGTGCCAGGTGTGCCCTGCTTGCCCCACTCAGGTGTTGTGCTGGTCCCCAGCTGTCCTGCTGCCTGCAGCTGGCTCCTGGCCACCGACCCTCGCGGAGCAGCCGCCTCCACTGGGCCCTGCAGTGTCTGTGGTACCACAAAGCAAATCGTGAACTGGGATTTACTGTATTTTGTTGGGTTTTCTGGGAAGGCAGATTCTTGTCAGTTTTCATTTTTAGTAAAGTAGCTCTTTACTATTGAGTGCTTTTCCACAGCTCACTTCAGCTTTGGGCAGAATTTGCTGCTGACAACCATCATCACTTCCTCAAAGTATTTGTCAAAAAAGCCTATTTTTTTTTTTTCCCCCAGAAAAGACAAACAAACTTACTGTACTCCTTAATATCTTCCATGAGCTCCTCAGTATTGCTGACAACCACAACAGTTTTAAAAGTCATGTTCTGGTAGCTTTTCATAGGATTTTGCAATCTTTGGTTATTTTTCCTTCAGGGACAATTCAACAGGCTGAACTGGTTCCTTATAGCTCCAAAGTAGTGCAGGAGGGATACAGAGCCATTCACGTCTTTGAAATGGTGCTACACTTTCACTGTTTTAGCAGGGCTGAGAGAGGCAGGAAGAGTTTCCTATGTTGGGTTCCACCAGTGCGGCCTCTGGTGGACAGTGCTGCCTGGATCTGTGCTCAAGATCTGCAAGGGTCTGTGCAAAGGACTGGTTATCTTATGAAAAGGAGCCACGTAAATCAATGCAGAAGCAACTGATTTGTAACCTCAACGTAATTGCTGCAGAGCCACTGACATATTCCAACTTCACTGTTGGGTTCAAAGCAATATAAGGCCAGATGTAATGATTGATTAATAAAATCCTTCTAACATAAAGACATGCTTGGAGGAGCAAATGCAGTATGGAAACACAACACTCACTTTTCATGGAATCATGGAATGGTTTGGGTTGAAAGGGACCTTCAGTGTCATCTAGTCCAACTCCCCTGCATTGAGCAGGAACATCTTCATCAGATTGGGTTGCTCAGAGTCCCATCCATCCTGATCTTGAATGTTGCCAGGGATGGGGCATCAACCACCTCTGGCTCTGGACAACCTGTGCCAGTGTTTACACTTGGGCCAGCCTCTCTTGAATCAGTTCTACTTGACTGACAGCAGACACACCACGTGAGTCAAACTGCTAGAGATGTGAGTTATTGAGTGGTGGCCTGGGCAGCTGGCAAATTTATCAATTCAAGTGGTAGAAAGCACCTCTAGTGCTGCAGTCAAGCAGACCTGAAAGAACCTACCAATCCTACTGAGAAATGTGCAATACTTGAACAAAGATTAATTGAAAATAATGCTGAGACTTGGCCTTTAGGAGCCTCCTCATCACCCATAACAAACTCAGTTCCACTGGCCTAGTGAATTGTCTTTAAACAGCAGATTTCTTAAAAGGCAGACAGCAAAATGCTGCTTACCACCAACTCTTATCCCTACCACTGCCCTCACTTCCCCACTGATGGAAGAAATCCTATGTGTGCTAACACCAGATCTTATTACACAGTAACCTGTGAGACTGTTGCATGCCTTAACTCAAGTTCCAAAATCTCCTTTGTCCCACCTAAACCAGCTACCTCTGCTTCCCTTCTTTCTGCTGCAATCAGCATAAATTCACTGCCACAGCAGCAAGATCAACATGGCACGGTACCCATGTCATTTGGTGGCCAGCCTCCCTTCACTGGGTTTTACAGTGTCAAATTCAGCAGTAGAATATGCTACTTTTGCATACAAGCTGTTGACATTCACAGAAGATTCTTGGTCCCTCCAGCAGTCTTCTTGGATTTGGTGGAATTGATCTGCTGATTTGAGGATCTGTGTGGTCTCATGATAGCGTTACTGCCTTGTGTATTTCCCTAACAAATATCCATCACGGATACAGACAAAATGTCCTAGTTACCATACTTGCCATGAGATATCTGGACATCTGCCACCATCCTTTGTGGCCTTGGGAAAGTTGCTGGGAGGGCTCTGGCCTGGCAATTGCATTCCTCATCTTGATGCAGACGGGAAGCAGCCTCTCTGGGTTGCCCATGTGGTGCACATCAGCAGCTGGTGCTGTCACCATGATGTCCTGGTGGCCAGCTCAGCCCAGGGCGCCGGTACTGACAGATGGTTCAGCACCAGGCAGAGATGTCAGTTCCCCCCAGTCCAGCATTCAAGTGAAAAAAGGCAGCCAATTTAAGAAAACATTTAAATGTGAAGAAAGAAGAGAATCATCACAGGTAAACCCCTTTGCATGGCCTCAGAAACAATAAATTAATCTGGATGTAACTGTGTTTTACTGAATCATGGGGAGATCCTGGGATGCTGGCAAGAGCTCCAGTCATCTTTGATGACCCCACATCTGCTGCTGCTGCAAGTGAATGATATTCAGTTTTTAATATCAAGCCATTTTAAAGGTGTCTCAGACATGCCTATACTGGGAACACGGAAAGATATTAATTCCTATTTGAAGGTCTTATCAATATACTTTCTGGGCTAAGAAATGTGAAGCTCAATGCAAAAACTTTCCTGGGATATTACATATTTTGACATTTTCTACACATATGACCACAAAAAGAAAACCTCCAGAAAATCAAGAAAATATGGGTAAGCCATAAATGCAGAAATGCATCTTTACTCCCCTGCTACATTTAGGTTTTGGGATCACTTACAAGCCTGAAGAGTGGAGGCTGCACAGCCTCTTTAACTGTGACTGATGTGTGGCCTAATGTGTTCTCCTTTGGCACTATGATATATATGACAGCCACACCACAGACTAAAGACTTCCATGGGGTTTTTTTAAAGCTTTGAACAACTTTACCAGCAAGGTCACTTCTATTTAGGTCATTTCTATTTAGACCTTTTTTTGCTGGCATGGAGACATGAAAATAGGACCACACACAAAACCTGTGAGTCTACAGTGATATTTTTTATTTATTACTGATACATAAGGAATAGGCTGGGACTAGTGAGCTCTTAGGCTAAGCATTAACATGCTTGCCAGAACCCGTAACAACTGAGCAATTATGAAAGAGCTGGGAGTAACATGAACTTTTGTTGCACCTTGAAAAGGCTGATCCTCTGTCTTGAACTGTTGTCTTCCTTCTCTCTGCTCCCACAGGCTGTCAGGTCACTGCCTGTATTTTAACCTTTGATGAGTCCACAAGTTAAATCATTACTGACTACAATCAAGTCACCTCTCTGTTTCCACTCTCTCCTCTTCATTGGCATGTATCTTGCTGTCAGGCTGTGGTTCAAGGACTGCTACAGCTTGTAATTGACTTGTTCATATAAAGATGGGCTTTGGGTCACACAAAGAATGGAATGTAGGAAGAAATCTACAGCATTTCAGTCTGACTATTCATTATATAGCCTGTATATAAGCATTGTAAGGCCACTTTCACAACCTGTGTGGAAGTTCTGCATAATTAGAGGAATTAAAAATTAGGGATTTTAGGGTAATAAAAATAATTGTGAAAATCTCATGTTACTGAGATTATGATTTAAAAATGCAACATTGTGGAGGCTACTATTTGCTTTAAAGATCTCTGTTCCCATGGTAAAGTCCTTGAAACTGGTCCAGGGACTGCTCTACCCAGAAAACTTCGATTTCATCAGAAAAAGGTCCGTATGAACTAATTCAACTCAAAATTACATTCTTCCTGAGGTAAAGAACCCAGAACAAAGCTCATTGATTAGTTAACCCTTAGGAAGATAGCTTAGGTGGTTGCTGATCTGCTGATCCCTGTTGAATTTCTGCTGGGGTTGGCCTCCACTGGCAGCAAGAAGCTGAAGAAACCAGCATAAACCCAAGCACATAGTGAGCTATCATGTAGCACACAAGGAGAAAAAGATAGGCCATAGCTAGTATGAAAACCAAGACTTGGGTAGTTTTCCTTTATGGTCTATAGGATCTCTAGTATGAAAACCAAGACTTAGGTAGTTTTCCTTTATGGTCTATAGGATCTCATTGGATCCTGTTCCCAGTTTGGTAGAGAGGACAGTTGCACAGAGAGATCTTTCTTGATAGGCCATCCCCAGGCTGTAAAGAATGGAGCCAAATTCTTATTCACCTGCTGAGAAAACTTCTGTGCCCACAAGTTCATCTTAGAAGTGTTGTCTTTTGGGATCGTGGACATTTTCTGGTAGTCAGAGAAGAGGTGGGTGAAGGGGTCCCAACCAAACCCTTCCTGCAACTGAGGACAAAGAATACAGTGTAAAAACAATTAAACTATCATTTCACTGGCATTATCCCTGTGTTACACACAATAGAAAATCCCACAGATCTCTGTAGTGTCTTTTAGAATGAATGGAAATTTAGATGAAAGCATCCAACTTTCAGTCTTCAGAGCATAACTAGGAATAAAGTACAGAAAAATACCTCCCATTACACTGATCTCCCAAAACAAACAGAGATCAAAGATAGATTCGGAGTGGCCAGAAGTGTCAGCAAACAAAGCTACTGCTTTGGAGACATTGAAAACAGTATCAGAGGGGACACTGACAGAATAGCTAGAAAGAAGGAGCACAGGAGAACAACAGGTATTGAGAAAACGAGAAGGAGGATTATGAACAGGGCATGCTTTGCCTAAGAATAAGAATAAAAGGAGTTCATACAGAAAAAGTGCTGCTGCAGAATTAGAATTGTTCTTTCATGCCATATTTATTCCAGCAGTCCTTTTAGTAACCAGACAGGAGATGAGACATCCCAGCCTACAAGCACAGGTGAGGCAGTGGCCCAACTGGTAAGGTATTGTAGGAAAATTTCTCCTCTTAAAACCCTCTGTATAAATATTTTGCTCCCCCTCTGTATAAATATTCTGTTATTTGTTGCATCAAAAAAAAACAGAGGATGACTCTTCAGCTTGACAATTCAGATGCCTCTCTGGGATGTGGAAAAGTCAGAATCAATACTCCTCCAGTAAATGTTCTTTTCCTCATACAAAGTGTGAGAGCTCTCAGACAAGGGAGCTGAGGGATACTGAACTCACACCAGTCAGTAGCTTAAGCCATGATAATGGACATCTGCTTTGCAGTCCCCAGTTAACATCAGGTTGGGTGCTCTCTCCATTAGGCTAATAGTTTCTAGGAGGATTAAGGGAAAGGAGGAAATCTCTCTTTCATGCTTCCCGAGAGAATGCACTTAAATCTAGGACAGGGTTCATGTTTTAGAGTCTCAGCCACAGTGAGGGCTCCAGTTCTGTGTGCAGGAGGATAGGCTGAGCCCATCCTCTTGCCACGTGATGGACTACACTGGCTCCACGCAGTGCACTGGATGATATGAACACCCTCTTCTCTCTGTGTACATTTTTTAAAAGGCCATGTAACTCACCAGGAGACTGTTCAAAGCCTGGCTCTTCTAGACACTTTACAGTGCCAAGGTTTTTTGACAACTAGCCCACTGTCCCACAGGAAATCTGCTGCGGATTAAAGAGCTCTGCCCAAGTTTGATCCTCCTTTTCCCATGCTGTATAACAAGCAGCGGTTCCTGTTTCTCTTGCAGGGAGAAACATTGCACTGAGCTATCTCCCTGAGTGGCTAAGCCCAGGTCTGGCAAAGGAAGGTTTTTAGGAGAAATCAACTTTAGGCACTCTGCCTGATTATCTCTCAGGTGCTTTCTGGGCCCAAGATAAACCCTGACAGTAATCAAATGCCTGCAAAGCTTCAGTCACCAGGCTGCAGACACCCCTGTGACAGAGGCTTCAGTGACTGCACCATGAACACACACACACTTTCCCCTGTTACCTGCAGGTATGTCTCCAGAGCAGTCCACATGCTCCAGTCCTTTAGCTGAGCACCTTTCTTCAGGTAGTCTCTGGTCCTTTCCTTCCGGCACTGCGGCCTGAGCGCCTTATGGGCCTGATGCCTGGGAATGCCCAGCACCTCCTCGTGAACATAGACAGACCAGAGGTTGCACGTGGCCTCTGTGGTGTGAGGGGGAAACTCCCATGCCTGCTGCTGTTGGTTGTGTCCCAGCTCATGGATGGGGCCCCAAAGACCAGAAGTTCTCATGTGCTCCACGTCCAGCATCTGCTTCACTGAGTCCAGGTGGCCCATGATGGGGTAGCCAGCATGCATCCAGCCTGCAGGAGAGGCAGGTAGCAACACAGCATTAGGTGCTCACCTCAGTGCTTCTTAGATGTAAATGATTATTGTATTTTCTTCACTTCTCTAGTGCCTTTCCTCCATCTCCCAAATAACACTTTTTTTATCACCATTAATGACCAGCTTTTCCCAGTGTGATGTAAGGACATACATCAAGTTTTACCCTAACAAGTAGTCACCCTTACAACAGTCAAACAAGTAAAGGTAGGACTGAACCATCAGTTAAGTGCAGTTTTGCCTGCTTTCCCTTTTTATATATAAAAGTACACTCATGGTTGGACTGAGGTTGAGGTTTTAGGATAAGGAGAAAAACCTGACCCTTGCCCAGAACACACTTGAACTCCCACAGGCTGAGCACAGTCGACACCAACCATGCAATAATGTGAGATTCAGCACCATGGCACTCCTTGAGTGCTGCTGTGTGGAGTGTGGGTACTGCAGGCCTGCACTCCAGTGGTCACTGGTGTGGATGAGACACATGGAAAACACAGTTTGTCATGCTTAAGGGCTACAAAGCCTGTCATACATAAGCCTGTTCTTAACCTTGCAGGATAGCTATTCCATAAAGAACTTTCCAGCAGGCTGCTAGGCAAGAAACATGCACTGCAAGGGATTTTACTCCTTGCCTCCTTGGTGTCTTCTTCCCTAACTGGTCCTCCTTGAAAAATCCCAAAACTTCATGCAAGAGCAATGCCCCCAAATTCAAACACCTGTTGTAGCAGGGGATAAGCAGCCCTTTGCACAGAGGGAGCCTGGTGAAGGAACAGGAATGGCAATCCCCTCCTGCAAGAACTGGTGGACATGAACATGAATGGCCTGGAACTAGTTTCTGCAGGAGTTAGGGAAGATCTTGAGCTTCCTCTTTTTTAATAAGAGAGATATGTGCAATTAGCAATCAGTAGCACCCAAAAAAGTTCAGATGCAGAAATGTGAGTGAAACCATTTAGCCCACCCAAGCCAAAAGAAATTTTATGTCTGTAGAGTACAATATTTTTTACTGGCATATGCTCAGCATAGAAGAGCCTACCACTTCCAAGATGTGCCACAAATTCTTTCCATTGTAGCTTAGCAAAAGTTTAGGGCATCAGAGTTCATGCCAAGCCCTTGTCTCATTGTGGTATGATGAACTTAAACAGTATATTTTAAAAAACAACAAGCAAAATTTTTATTGCAAGGTTCCATGCTTACTATGCAATTTTGATTCTTGACCAAAGGAACTCAGTTCGTAACTGGAAAAGCTGGAGTGGGGGAACATCACCTGTAAAAATACACACTCCTGGGCTTTGACAGCAATACTGGATCTGCTTCCACACTGCCATCATCTCAGGCACACATCTTTTCAGGCTAAGCTTTGCCCACAACAACCTTTGTGGAGCCCACCTCCAGCAAGTAGGCACACAGAGATTTAAAAGTTGTCACTGAACACATGAGAATAGTCCTGTGGCTGAGCCAGAGAAAAAATAGAAATCAGGTCACTGCTTCCCAGCTGTACTGGCTCTGCAGTGCTTCCAGGAGGGAGAATGAATAACTACATGTGAGCTAAAGCCACTGCAGTCAGCAGCTCTGCATCTTAACACACCCCAACAGGAGAACAGCTGAGGAGACACCACCAGTTTTGAGAGCAGGGAGGCATCTGGAAAGATCAGTATGTTTTTCGAGCCCTGCCTTACCCCATTTCCACCCTGACAGAGTAGCTCACAATTATGCAAGGGTCACAGTCATTTAACACCTCACATATGTTCCCGGTCTGGTTTTAGCAAAATAACCTTGAAGGAACAGACACTGCTGCTAGAGGCCACTTGCCTGTTAGCCCTGGAGAAGGCCATATGGCAATGTGCCTACCGTGTGAGATCTGGACATCTGTTACGATCCTCTCTGGCCTTGGGAATTTTGCTGGTACGGCTGCCAAGTTGCTTATGGCCTCCATGATCTTGTTCCACAGGGTCAGCAGCGGCCGTGGGCTCTCCATGTGGCGGACGCTGGCTGAAGGCACCGTCAGGATGAGGCTCTCCACAGCCAGCTCTGCCCAGGGAGCAGGGTAGTGCCTGATGCAGGCCTCCCACTGCCTTTCACAGGTCTCCCCTACAGCAACAACATAGAAAATCAGATAAGCAGATAAGCTCCGTTCTGACTTTTGAGCGTGCACACAGAGGTCAAGCTCAGAGACCAGGTCATGAAAATTTCCTGGAGAACAACATGTGGCAGTTGCGTGACCACAGGCTGTGGCTGTTGAATAGCCAGTCCTCAGTCTGTTCTTGGGAAGCCTCCTCAAGCTCTTTAATAGGTAGGAAACAGAAAAGGACTGGCATATAACACAGTAGCATAGCAAGAACAGGTCCCTGTTTTGTATCAGAGAACAAGAAGCATCAAGTTTCTCCAGTGTCTCGTTTCTTTTTGTTCAGCAGAGTTGCTGTTTCACACACCAACGCTGGTTCTGTTCAGCTTGATGGAGAGGAGAGGGAGAGGGAGAGAAGAGAATGCTGGAAACACGGGAAATTCAGCAGTGATGTCTTGTAGCATCTCGATATGGCCACATGAGGGCACAGTAAAGCAGGCCGAGCACAAAGCATGCTTTGCCGTGGCACAGATCAGTCTCCCTCGCCCCAGCACAATGGTTTCCTTCAGAAATAACAACTCCAGCCTCCAAGAAATCTTGGTGTGGACTAACCCTGCCCTGCCCATTTCGTGAAAGCTCTTTCACCTACTCCCAGCCACGTAGCAGGCTCAGAGTGACTAAGTGACTTACCCAGACACAGAGATTCATAAAACTGTAGAATAGTTTGTATACAAGGGATATTAAAGGTCATCTGTTTCAACCCTCTTGCTGTGAGCAGGGGGAACATCTTCAACTAGATCACGTTGCTCAGAGCCTTGACCAATTTGACCTTGAATGTTTCCAGGAATGAAGCATCTATTACCTCTTTGGGCAAATTTTTTCAGTGTTCCACCATCCTCATTGTAAGAAACTTCTTCCTTACACACAGTCTGAATCAATCCTCTTTCAGTTTAAACCCATTGCCCCTTGTCCTACTGCAGCAGGTCCTGCTAAAGGGTTTGTCCCCATCTTTCTTGGACTTGCCCTTGGTGAAGCTGTGCTGGCTGTTCCATATCACCTCCCTGTCCTCCACATGCCTTAGCACAGCATCCAGGAGAGTTTGTTCCATGATCTTCCCAGGCACAGAGCTGAGGCTGACAGGATGTTGATTCCTGGGGACCTCCCTTCCACCCTTTTTAAAAATTAGTAGAAAAATGGGAATCCCAGAGGACAACATAGTAAGGAAAATAAATCTGGGCATTCCTGAAGTCAAGCGTTTCCAAGACCTTCCTGGGCACAGGGCCATCTTTCCTTTCAGTCACTGGAACAACACCATCTGTGAGCAGCCCTCGGGCAAAAAGCACCAAGGTAAACAAACCTACCAAGCTTGAAGTAAGGAGCTCTGACTGCCCCTTCCACCGTGATGGGCACGTTCCCCAGGACGCTCTTTGCAGGTACTATGATGTAAATGAGGCCACCCCAGAGGCAGGACACCGATTGTTTTTGGCAGGCAACATCACAGGTGCGGATTACCACTGGCGCCCGCTTCAGCTCCTTGGCTTTAGAGAGGTCATCGGTGTGGCACCCAACCTGCACCTGGCAAGCACAAGTGCAGGGACAGCTGGTCAAAGGTGTGCCAGTGGCACCTGGCAGACTGACCAGGCAGAGCACCCACGGAGCTCTCCACTGCAGCACTGTCCCAGCAGAGCACGCACACAGAAACAGCCTTCTGACTCCAGCCCAGGTCAAGTTTCCAGCCTGTGGTGACCAGGGGCAGTAAATACAGTAAAAAGCAAAGGTAAAGTTCATGCTGTCACTATCTCAGTCTTACAGCCCTGCTCCCAGTATTCCTGGCTGAACTGCATCCTTCACCAGCAGGTCAGAGTATCACAGTGACTTCTTCCACTGCACTGCACTTGCATTGATCATTCCTCCACCCTTCTCCAGCATCAGAGTCACTTCCTATAACATGATTTGGAGAGATGTGGTCATGACTGGCTTCTTTTACTGTGCCTCTTCCTTAGAGCCCTTATAATAATACAGGCACCACGTGGCTGCAGGATCAGAAGCACCTGAGTTAACTTTGCACTTCAGCTGCAGGGAGGTCACTACAAAAATATCCAAGCATTTGCATCTTGTATTTGTATTTTGCAGAGAACAGGATCCCAAGTAACAGTGCCTGTCTCATCTGGATGCATCTAAATGAGCAGTAGTGACAGCACTGTCAAAGGAATTTCAGAGAGAACTGAAGAGATGAAATCAAGTTTGGTTCATAGAAGGGCCCAAGTGCTTATCTTGGACCTGAAAATCGCCTTGATCAGGTTTTTTTGCATGGTAACAGAACAAAAACCAAGCAGCAGCCACACCTAGTTATGCTGCCAGAATGCACACAGAATGGGAGGAAGGCATAAGAAAACATGAGAACACAAGGTGAAGAAATGATGACAAAGCATTTGAAGTGCCACAGGGTGGCAGCAGTAGGAAAGGGCGGGAAAGGCGGAAAAGGCCATTAAGGAGAAAACCCTTCTCGTGCTCTTTTTGAGCGCTCACCCGACAAATACAGTGATGTAAACCAACGCCAAGCAGAGAGAATTTACCTTCAGACCAGCACCGACCACCAGGCAAGGGCACGTAATTACTGCTGTGTGCCCTTCGGGGAGGTAGAGCCCTGTGCTCCTCCATGCTGTCTTTCCTAAAACATAAGAGAACACAGTCCTGAACAGTCAAGTACTTCTTCGTCCAGACCATTACAGATCCTGGAGATTTCAAGTTGCAACAGGAGAATAATCTTCCATCCTTTCCTTTTGCCTTGCTCTACACTCACAGAACCATCTCACATTTACCCAACTTGTCAGAAATACAGTTTCAAAGAAATGAATAAAATCATCACACCATTAGCAAGCAAGCCCGTCCAGATTTACACTTCTGGAAATGTCGAGCTTAAATGTGCTTAGTAGTATCTTCTAAAAATGAGAAGAAAAAAAAAAAAAAGCCAAAACCCCAACGCCTCCAACACTCAGACCCTCTTATTCTAAAGATCTCATAAGAAGTTCCAACTATGGTGGGATCACATGATTGAAGTTTTAATGGTCATAAAACATTTCCCAAATAACAGACTGACAGTGGCATCACATTTTTCCTTAGTGATCGGTCCAGCACAAACTGGAGCCACAGGAATTGTCATTTCTAGCTGACTGAAGTGATGAGAAAGCCTCAAAACACCATTCTGTGCTAGGTGTACCTGTAAGAAGGGTACCACTACAATTCACCGTGTTTCTAGACAGTCTTCCCATGGAAATGTAAGTCTCCTCAGCATAAATCTCTTTAAACACTTGCAATTTACAGAATTTACTGTGCAAAACTGATTTATCTCTACTGTACTGATTAGGCAGATTCCACTCCCTGGTTCTGACATAAAAGTTTACTTAGGCATATTTCAATCCAAACACCAGCAGTCCTAAAAGGAGTTGAACTGTCATTAAGCACCCAACTTACAACCTTACCTGTCATCCAGGAAAGCAGAACCAGTTTTGTCAAGCAAAAGTTAATCCAAGGAAAAATGCAAATTAGATTATATCACCATGTGTTACCAGTTCATCCCAGTTTTGTTGAATTTGCACCAAAGACAGTTTTTTAATGGTTCTCAGGGTAAAAACTTTACTCTAGTTTTTTTTCTTTTTCATTTATTGAAATGGCACAAATTCTGAATATTTTCTGCTTTTGTCCTGATTCATTAATTCCATTTTTAATTTCATTAAAACCAGGGAAGGATCACTGTACAACTTTTCTCTCTGCACAACACTCAGACATTGCTATTCCAGAACAGCCTCCTTTATCTCATTAGAACAATTTGGAAACAACTCCTCTAAACATACTCTAATACTAAAAAATCTGTCCAGGGGATAAAAGTTACTAGTGGAATTTAACTCAAAGTTTAAACATACCAGTTGTGAGCAGGAATCTCAGCAAGCTGGTACAAATACAAGGCCTAAGCTTAGACAAATAATTTATGGTGTATTTACCCAATACTTTGGCTTCAGTGGTGGTGTCAACCCAAGAAGTTACTACCATATTTCCAGCCTCTTGTTTTCACCCCCTAAATCAGATCTTCCCTCCCTTGTGCTGATACACCAAGCTGTGGGACTGTGCTATAACTCAGGCTGAATTTACCTAGATCACACACAAACCTTTCATTTCTAACTCCCACTTCTTTGTAGGATGACTCCATAGATGGCTGTATTAGCACAACTATGGAACAGCAACCTGCAGTGTAGAGTCCAGAGTTTCTCAGAGAGGTTTTCTTGCCAAAACCATTGTGCCATGCAAGTGCCCTATGGTACCACTTGTTGAGGGTTCTTCTCCTGCCAGTGCCTGTGCACCAACAGGGAGGAAGCAGGACTTCCATGGGGTGTTTCAGGTGCTGAGATCAGAGCTGACCACAAAAGGAGCCTGCACTGCACTGAGCTCAGTCTCCTCTCAAACCCGTGGTGCAATTGCACATCTGTGCCCGTGTTCAGGCACACAGACACAGGCACACTGAGGGCGGGTACCCCACTGATCCCAGCAACAGGATCCTTCAGAGGAAGAGAGAGAACTCCTCACCTGGGTTTGTGCCATCGATTTCCACAGTGACAGGGTGGGCACAGACCCCAGCAGCAGATTTCTGCACCAGGGCCGCGCTGTCTGTCATGGTGAGGGACAGCTCGGTGGCCATGCAGAGAAGCGCTGCCTCTTTGGAGTTGCTCTTGACCGGGCAGTGCCCGCTGACCTGCGGGATCCCAGTCCTCTTGAGCACTTTGGCCAGGATGCGGTGGAGCGAGGCATAGGCCGGGCAGTCCTGGGCCGGGATGTGCAGGAAGGCGGCGCAGTCCTGTGCCAGAGGTTGCAGCCAGCCCTTCAGGGGCTCCGTGAGCTCCTGGTGCTCCTGCAGCTGCGTGCTGAAGAGCAGCAGCGCCCTGCGGAAGTGGTAGTGCTCCCCCGGCCCCACGGGCGGGTACTTGGCTGCCTTGCCGGGCTGCCCCAGGATGCTCAGCCCAAAGCGGTTCAGGATCCTGTTGCCGGGATATTTTGCCACAGCGGCTTTGCCACGGTTCTGGGAAGCCCAGTACCAGGCCTGGCCCCCCACCAGCAGGCCCCCTCCCTCTGCCACGAATGCATGGATTCTCTCAGCTTCTTTGTCACCGTAGGAAGTGCAGCAGTACACGCTGATGTCACCTGCCAGCTGTGACACCTGTGACTTCACCTCTGCCTGAGCCAGGAGGCTGCACATCTTCTTGAGGCTGGGATCCACCCCCACCAGCCCCTTCCTGCCAGCATCCAGCCAGGAGATGGCATTGAGCAGGAATCTGGCCAGCTTTGGGGAGGACAGCTGGCTCTCATGGGTGGCCACCACCACGCGGCCGCGGCCGTAGCGAGCGGCAGCCAAGAGGCAGCGCTGGGAGCTGTCCAGGCACAGCGGGAAGGAGAGGGCTCCGTGCACCAGCAAGGTGGAGGGTGTGCCCCCCGTCACCAAATCCAGCTCTGACACACCGCACAGGAGACACTCGGCATCGAGCCTCAGGTTGGCCTGGTGCCTGCAGAACCAAGAGAGGTCCACCTTAGCCCCCGGCCCACAATCCTTGGCACAAAATTCCTGGTGTCACAGCTGAAACCTAAGGAGCTCTGCTCTTCATTTCACAGAATATTCTGAGTTGGAAGGATCACTGAGTCCAACTCTTAAGCGAGTGTTCCATACAGGGACCCACCTCCTTGACACTATTAGTAGCACTATGTTCTAACCAACTCAGCTGTTCTCAGTGGCCATCTTTTCCTCTTCTTTCTCCTTCACCCCAGAACATCATGCTGTCAGTGCTTTCATTTAAAAGAAAAAAATCCATCAATGACTCATTTTTCTCCTTTTAAAGCCTCAGTTGTTACAGCCAAGCAAATCTGTAGGAATCTCAGCCCTCATTTAGAAAATGGAATGAATAGGTCAAAAGGAAGCTTCTAAGCTTCTAGACCTCTGTCTTTGAAGAGCCACCTAAAAATCCAAATACCTTGCAGAAACTCAAAAATCAAGCCCTTCATACTTTTTTAAACTGTGGATTTAAACTGCACGTAATGTCGAATTGGCGTATCTCCTTTAAGAGAAACTTTCTCTGCTTGCCCCACCCTAGCCTTTAAGAACTAGGTGAGCCCAAAAGATTCCTGTGCCTTTTCCCAAGATCTGCCACTGCTGAGAACTGAAGAAAGAGTGCTAGGACAGATGGGCTACACAGACAGGAACACAGCTAGACAAATAGTGAGTGACCAAAGCTGAATTAGTGCCTTAACACATACACCTCATGTTACCTCACACTGTTGGTCTCCACAATACAAAGAGATTAAGCTGTGCAAGGCTCTCTTATCTCTGCTATTTCCATAAAACTCCTATATGTCACTGTGGAGAAAGACATGCTGAATTACTCTTGTTTGCTTTGTGTACACTTTTCCCTGGTTCTGCCAAACAGTTTTCCCCCAACACCTTGAAGGATCTGTTGTTATGTGGCCATTGCTGCCAACTCTGTGAGAATAAATGATGCTGCCCTTCTTCATGCATGTAGGACAGGAATTAAATCTGCAGCTCTTCTTTGTTTATTACTTTACTGAGACCCTTTGTCACACAGAGCATGTGCCCAGGCATATGGCACTGCCTCTGTCTCAGACTGAAGCCTGATTCTCTGCACACAAATATGGCAGGAAGACTGAGATGTACAGAGATGCTGTGTCACACAGAAATTGGAGATGTAAAATTCTCCATGGCTCTGGATTCAAAGAAAATCCCCACAAAAAATAACCTAAACAAGGTGTAATTCACCCTTAGTTACCATTTGAAGTCTTGTTAATTGTGATGTAATTTTTATCTTCTGAATTCCTCACCCCTCTCCCTCTTCCATGCCATGTGCATGAAGCAGTGGGAACATGCCTGTGCAGTGCAGGTGGTAACAAGAAGTAACCAGCAAACTTTAATTAAGCAACCCGATTTGTTAGGTCTGCCCTAAGCATTTCACTGAATTTAACAGCAGACCTCTCTACCACCTTTATCTGAAAACAACAAAAAGTATCAAATTAATTGTTAGAAAATATGAGAAATTTAGCATTCTACATCCACAAGGAAAAGGCTGTGAAGGAAAGATTTGCAGGGTGTTTTACTGTAATTGCTGTGGCTGTCAGTACAGTGAAATGAAGCTGCCACACAGAGGAAGTGCAGCAGCACTAATGCTCCTTGGAGAAACTGCTGTGCCTTATGTAACTTAGCAGAAAGTGGCAGGAGAAAGAGCCTGGCACAGTCACTGGCAAGGGGAGAAAGACAGCAGGGCAACATCCAGGACTCCAATGCACTATATATGTTATAACTCCATATTGCACATATATATTATAACTCCATATTGCACATATTATATTATCATAACTCCATATTGCACAATATCAGTTGTGCAATATGAGTCATAACAGCCCTGAGTTTTACACCTGATAATCCAGAACCCAAAGAGCCAGGCTGGAATCCCAAACAAACTGGGAGCACTGAGATTTCTTGCCCACAGCCTGTGTCAGAAGCTGAGAAGGGAGGAGGCATCCAGCCTCTTGCCAGCTCCAGGGGCTTACCTGCAGAAGCAAATTCCTGCAAGGGACAGGCTAAACAGGTTTAGCAGCTGTCAGCCAGAGCCTGGCCCAGAGAGCTGGCCTGCTGCTTCATCTCCAGCCTGGTTTGCAGCTGTGGGAAAGTTGCCCTAAATGTAGAGATGTGTGGGGAGAGGGAGAGGAGTTCCTCCTCCTGTCCCTGTTTCGCTGCTTTTCACTCAGGTAAACTTTACCAGGCAGGCTGCTCTAAAAGATGGCTCCTCTCATTTCTTTCTCTTAGAATGGATTCCCTGAACCTGGTCAGTTGGAAACAGCATTCTTTCCAATTCCAAAGAATGGGAAGGTCCCCTTTAAGTTGGAAGGCAACAATTCCATCCTGGTTATGAAAGAACCAGCATTCACCATCACCCTCACCTCTCACCTCCCAAATCTTCTACAAACAACTCACTTGCATAACCTCATTGGTGGTTTAAAGAGAGAGCAGTTCAGGTACTCACGGGACAACTAATGGGATCTTGGGAATCTTCTTGGCGACTTTGAAGACGCCTTTTTCCACGGCGTTTCCTGTGAAGTACACGCCAGCCACGCTGGTCACCTGGTTCCCAGGGAATTCGAACAGCACCTTCTCCTTGCCATGCTGACTTGCCCAGTACCAGGCTTGGCCTCCAACCAGCAGCCCCCCACCCCCTTGGACAAAGTCCACGATGCCTTTGGCCTGGGAGCTGTCGTAGGCGTCCATACAGAACACCCCCATGGACGGGACGGGCCCTGCCCCCACCTGCACTCGGGTGCCAGCCCCGAGCAGCACCTGGGACAGGGAATCCAGCCGAGGGTGAACCCCAACCAGGGCCTCGGGGCAAGGCTTGAGCCACTCCAAGGCATTTCTGAGGAACTGGGAGAACTTGGGACTCTTCAGGATTCCTTCATGGGAAACGACCACCATCCGGCCCTTCCCATACTGGGAAACAGCAATCAGGACCTGCTTCTTAGCGCTCAGGAGCACAGGGTAGGCGTCCTCTCCAATGAGGAGCAGCTCACAGGGAACAAAACCTCCAGTGAAGTCCCATGGCCCGAAACCATCCACCAACATCTCGTAGGTGGCACAGGGCTTCATCTCCAAGACACTCCTGTCTGGTGGACAGAAGAACAACATCCATTACAGTAAAGTTCAGCAATAAGGAACAGCTGTAACAACCCCATAGAGCATTTTTTGTTGTCTAGTAGGAGCTCCAAACAAAGAGTCAGGTTTGTGGATACAACTTTTTTGGGGGTTTGTCTTGTTTGTTGTTTTGTTTGTTTGTTTGTTTAGCTTTGTTACCACACTACTTACACATATAAATAGAAGTGACAAGTATACCATGATTATGGAGACAAAGAGACTCTTTCAACAAATTCTGCTATGCACAGTAGAGGAAAACAGGTAGATAAAGGTATTCACTTTCCCATTAACAATTTATTTGAAGAGGGAGAGTGCCAGAGGCTCCAGGAAGTCTACTAGGAACTTGTATGGTAGAGGTAGTTTACACAGGAACAGCCAGAAAATGAAAATACTATATCAACACAATGCACAAACATGCAGTTCACATTTTAGCGTGTAATTGGATATGTACAGAGCTACATGCTGTTGCTGCAACATGGTATTCCAAAGTTGTACTTTTCTACCTCCATTTAGGAACTATAAATCCATACTTAGTATTAGGAGGTGCTGTGAGGAGGAGGAGAGTCAGCAAAAATGATGGAGATGACCAGCTTCCCTGCAATGACTGTCAGTTTAAAGCACTCAGTACCCAGGAGAGCATGTCTGGGCACAGGATATTCACACCCTGGTTCCCTCATCCAAAGTCTTTTACAATCTAAATAAAATAATTTCCCTTTCCCATAGCTTTGTTTTTCTGTTTTCCGCCTGTGAAGTAAGGAGAGTGTACTGACCTCGATTGCCAAGCCCTTTGAGGTCTGTGAGTGACACGGGCTCTGTTAAGGCTCCCTTGGTGAGAAAGTTTGGCTCAGCTTTTCCCTGAAGCTGTCTTCTGCTGAGCTGGGGCAGCTGTAGCTGTGCAAACAGGAAGGCTTTGAGGTATGAGAGTATGACCCAGTCCCACCCAGTTTGTGTCATTCAGGATTCAGAAGAGTGACTTTGAGCACAACACCTATGGCAAGGGAAGGAGCTGCTCTGAAGGGGTGTGGATCTTTCCCTGGCAGCATCCCATGCCAACACCAGGCTCCACACACACTTCATGACTGGCTACCCTGAAAGCAAGCCCTTGTCATCCAAACACAAGAAAATGGCAAGTCCTGGAGAAGCTGCATCCTTGTCACAAGCCCCAGGGTGCTTAGGAACAGCAACCTAATCTAGAATGACAGTATTGCTTATCCTCTCTGGTCATGCCTGGAAGCTCTGTTTTTCACCAAAACGATCACGGGACTCCACTGTTGTTTTGCATGTGATTCATGAGTTAAAGCTGCTGATTAACATAGGATAAAAACTACACTGCCCAGTAACCTAGTGTTTGATTACTGGCTTAGTCTGAATCCCAGCTTTGTGTCCCTGGTTTTGAAGAAGCCCTACATGTAAAGGCAAACACGAGGTCTAAGTGCTTCAGGGTGTTTTACTACAAATCATACAGCAAAGTAGAAACACAGCCTTGGAAAATACTGAAGATTTTTGGTGGTTTCTGTGGATTTGATACTAATGTACCTATACTGACACACTGACCATGGTGCAGGGGAGAGGAAAACCAGGTGGATAGTTATGGCAACTCAAACTAAATTATAGAATCTCAGAGGCTACTGAATTGGTTGGAAGGTTGGAAGGTTGGAAGGGACTTTAAAGAACATATAGTTTTAAACCTTTTGCCATGGGCAGGGACACTTTCCACTAGACCAGGTGCTCAAAGCCCCACTCAACCTGGCCTTGAACTTTTCCAGGGATGGGGCATCCACAGCTTCTCTAGGCATAGAGAAGCTTCTGTGACAGTGTCTTACCATCCTCAGTAGAGAATTTCTTCCTGACATCTAATTTAAACCTGCCCTCTTCCAAGACATTCCCCCTTATCCTGTCACTACATGCTCTCACAAAAAGTCCCTCTCCAGCTCTCTTGTAGCCTCTTTAGATACTGGAAGGGGCTCTAAGGTACCCCTGGAGCCTTCTCCAGGCTGAACAACCCCAGCTCTCTCAGCCTGTCTCCACAGGAGAGGTGCTCCTGCCCTCTGATCATCATGGTGGCCTACTCTGGACTTGTTCCAAGAGGTGTGTTTTCCTTCTACCAGGAACACCAGAGCTGGATGCATCACCCCCGGCAGGGTCTCACAAGAGCAGAGAGGCAGAATTCCCTCCCTTGCCTTGCTGTTCATGCTGCTTTGGATGCAGCCCAGGGCACGGTTTGTTTTCCAGGCTGTGCATGTACATTGCCAGGTCATGTCAACTTCTGGTCAAACCAACACCCTCAAGTCCTCCTTGGCAGGGCTGCTCTCAATTAATTCTTCACCCAGCCTGTTTGTGGGATTGGGATTGTGCTTGGGATTGTCACTCAGTTATTCTCCATGGGAACAAACCACAGGACAAGGTTTGATGTAAGATCAGCAAACATCTTAGCCCCAACCTTTCTTCTTATCACAGGATCTGAAAGCTAACATCCTACACTATTGACCTAGGAACACTTCTGCTCCCTGGCATTTATCCAGAACAAGGTGTGGCCATTTTGGAAAGGATTTTAACTCTTGACCGAAAGCAATAGTGACCATGTCACAGAATTCCCAATTCCTATGTAAAAACAGTTTTTTCATCTCAATTGCATTAAGCATTTTCATAGTGGAGAGAAGAAGTGCACACATCAGACCCAGAACAGACACAACTACAGATGATCTCCTCTTTCTAGAGAGAGAAGGGAGAAAACTCAGCAGGAACAGAGAACATCCATGTCTAACAAGAATTAAAGAACTGAAGGAAGCTGCAGAAAGACTAAGCTGGCTGTCTCTCACATCAGTTAGGATGAAACAGCCACTAGACCTGGGCCCACACAGAAGGAAGAGGAAGATCTTGGCTCCTAGCTGCCTCCCCTCTTAACGTGGATGTAAAAATCTCCATGACAGTATCTCGTGACAAAGATTCTGAATTCCTCATCTTCCCTCCTACCCCTTCCACTTCTCACCTCCAGAGAGTTCCTACTCCCTGCAGGGCTGAGAACACTGTGAGAGTAGGTAATGGAGCAAACATTTGAAAACCATGCCAAATGATTAAATCTACCCTGGTCTTTCTCCTGTCCCTGGAAACGGGACAAAAAATGTGATGGGAAGGTAATTGGGTTTTGTTAAATGCAGACTTAAGATTCCATCATATGCTGTCCAAAAGCCATCACACACAAGCAAAAGAGATATGATTCAAAGGAAGGAATACCTCTTGGTCCACTCAGGAAGAATATCTGTGAGACAGAAGACTTGGGCAAGCTCTGAGGATGAATATGGGAACAGATTTTGAGTAAGTGGTCAGTCATTTTCAGGTGAGTCTTTAAGGTCCCTACAAAACATGAGAGGACCTCCATGAGTAAAAATTATGGGATTGTGCAGTATCTGTGAAGTATAGGACAAAAGAGGCAAGACAGGCACTGAGATCTCTCACCTGTGCAGAACAGAGGCAGCCTAAGTACAGTGAGTGAGATACACCATTTCTAGGGATTTGGCTAAACGTTTTGGATTTCTGTTCCTCCTCATTAGGGTGGGCCCATGGGTTTTCAAGTCTTTCCTCTCTTTGCAATCTAGCTGTCTGCACAGTAACTAAGAATCAAGAATGTTGCAAAGTCTGTAAGCAGTAAGGAATTGGTGGACTCTTGCTTTTTCCTGTGTTTATCAACAAATTGAGCAAGGAGAGGAACGCTGATGTATGGCATTTGCTGAAGAGACAAAAATACTCATTTTCATTGTCCATCAGCAATAGGGTTTTAAACTGAAAGAGGGTAGATTTGGATTTCGTAGATTTGGTTATAAGGAAGAATTTTTTTATGGTAACAGTAGTGAGACACTATAATGGTCCTAATATCCAACCTGACCTTCCTCTGACACAGCTGGAGAAAAGGGATGGAGAAGTTGGAGGAAGCCAAGCAAGAAAGCTTGCATGGGAAATGCAAAATTAGGAAAAAAAATACATTAAGAAAACCTTTCCAGAGTTATATAATAAAAGAAAAAAACCCAAACCAAGTTAAATACATCTAAGGGAAATAGAGCCAAAGGAAAAGTAGATTAGGTTGCAAATTAATGAGAACACTAAAATTAGATCAAGAAACCAAAGGAAGCTATTGCAGGTATTTACTTATTTTTAACCATGACAGTCCTAAGAGTTATTAGGAAACAGACTGAAAATTGATAAAGACTAAAAAACAAGGGTTTTTTACTAAAAGTGCAGCAGAATCAATCACGCAATTACCATTACTGTGTAATTACTGTTATTTGCATTATTTTCACGTGGTACTTCACAGCAATAGATTAAAAAACATTACAGTTTCCAAGCCTAGTAAAGTGTTGCAGTGGTTTAAGGAAAAAACAACATGAATTGCCCACCTTTTCTGGTGGTGTTACCATGCACACGTTAGGGTACTCTCACTGGCTATCAGGACACAAAGAAATAGAAAATCTGAATGTCTAAACATACACTTGTCCAGTAATCTTAATTGCTTTTAAGGCAAGGAAAGAACAAAATGAAAGCAACTGATGGAACATGATCGGGTATATTAAAATTAATTTTGCATTTGGAAAGCTAAATAACGTCTTAATTATAGTTCATTTTACTAAATTTCTGTGAGTTGAAAGTTAGCTAATGAGCTATAATTGATAAAGACTGAATCAGAAGAGATGGCTATACAAACAAGTGCTGTTTAGTCTTTTTGAAAATCTATACCCAAGATCTAAAAAGGACAGCATATGTCACATAAATGAAATCACCAAATAATAGAAATCAGTGTACAGAAGCACAGAAGAAATCATAACCTTACTAGAGAACAATTTTTTAAAATGAGACCTTGCCTAATTTTAAGTGCCACAGCCCATAATTTTAGAAAAGCGTTGAGATCTGTTGGTGAACAGGGAGCTGAGCAGCTCAGAAATCCCCAGGAAATGCAGACACAGAGCTCTTTTCCAGTCTGGTGCTGGAAGGGTTGAGTCTCATTTGCATGCCTGCTGTGTAGCAGCTCAGATCACTCCCCTGTAAATGTTGCTCGGTTTTAAAGCAGAGGATGAGTGAACACCGCTGCTTGCGTTTGAAAAGGAGCAGAAAAGAGCTCTGATGGTCTTTGTGTGTGGGCCATGCCAGTCTACTGCAGTCCGCAGTGATGTGGTCATGAATATGGAAAAACAACGACGTTATCCTTCCCAAACTAAAAGGATGGCATGGAACCTGATTTGCTACACCATATTGGGGAGCAGGGGAAAGCAGGGATACTGGGAGAGCTCAGTGAAGCTGAGACTGAAGAACAGGTAGGGCATAACTCAGGTGATGGGCAGCTTAATAATCTATCAACATGTCACACAAAATACGAGTGTAGGGTCAGACTGATGAAGGTTTGTCCATTGAAGGGGACTTCAATGGCAGCACTGCTTATTGCAACAAAAAAATGTGCAATTCCATATACTGAGCATTGCTTCCTCCTTATCACTGTTGTATTTTATGATGCAGCAAACAGAAATAATTAAAGCTGTCCCTGATCTATTAAGTCACATTCTTTTCCAGCTCAGTATAAGTGTGACACATCATCAGATGAGCATCTGGGGTTTCCTTGGGATTTTGACAGCAACCAAACAATCTCTCAAAAGAAATGTATGCCAAGTAAAAAAAAACAAAAACAAAACTCTAACAAATTTACTTAACCTCTTCTTATAATCAATCTATGTTTTAAAGCCTTAATTCAAATAACATGGGTGCACAAATTATCGCTGTTGCCCATGGTGTATGAGCTATCTTTTTTTGTATAAGTTTCCCCAGGAAGGTCCTCACCACACTCAAGCCACGCTGGGTTGGACTCTGTGTTCCCTGGCTGCTGGCATCAGGGTGTCCCTGCTGATGTCTGGCTGTCTGTCCACCTGCCAGCTGGTGGCCAGTGCCAGCTAACACAGAATGTGTGGCTTCTGCCTTTATTCCTTTCTTACACCCTGTGCTCGGCCCTTTCAAGCCAATCAAGCGTGAACCCAGTGCTCTTGATGAGCGTGGTTTCAGTTCCTGTTCCAATCACAAATGAATAGTCAGGGTCACTCCTTTTTTGGTTACTCGGTTTGCTGTTATCTCGAAATGTCATCTTTGAGCTTGTACAGACATGCATTCCTCACTTCTTTTCCCAGTCCCCAGGAGTCTGTGGTGCCAGCAGGATCAGCACAGCTGGGCAAGGGAACCTCCAGGCCACAGCACGTCACGGTGGGGCTTTGGTCAACCCACACAGCACAGTGACTGCAGCCATGGCATACCTGGGAAGCCAACAAAGCTTTGACAGCACCCCAAGAGTCCTCCCTTCCTGATGGACTTTAGGCCACCTTGAGTGCCACCCTTGCCTGCATAGGACCTGTTGATAATGCTGTGTTTCAGCTGTGTTGTGCCTTATGCCATCTTTTATGTTCTCAGTCCAAGCCTTGTTATATTCAGCAATTCTTTGCATAAACCTATTCCTAAATCTAGCATGTTGCTGACCAGCTTTAGGTTGGCTTCATGTCCTGGGAGCCTGCTCCAGACTCTTGATGGAATTTGTTGTTTTTTCAGGACATTTTACTGCTCGGAATGTTCTCTGCTGCTCTAGGCAATCATCTCACTTGTCTTTTGCTTTGCCTGAAAGCTATTGCCAAAATTTTTCATTTTCTCTTCACCTAAGCGTAGCCATCAAGTTCTGAAATCTTTCCTTTGTGTCTACACAATCTTTTCTTTGTATCTTCTGAGAACAGGCCTGACATGAGGCACCTTTACAATGCTGTGGTGCTACAAGCAGGCCTTAGAAGAGGCTTAAAAAAGAGACTGTTCTGACTTTCATCCCCTCCATCCATACCCTACTGAAAGCATTATGGCACTGACATCATCCCAGACACTCACTGTCGTTTTGCTGCTGTTGCCTTTTCCATAAAGCCCTGCACACAGAGCCCTTCAGGGAGGCCCTCAAACAGTATCTAAACAGTCTTTGAAAAGTTACTAAGGAACACAACTTGCAGTACTTGGTTTAAATTACTTATGTAAGGGCTTGTGCTGCTACGCTGAGAACTAGGGGATGGCTGGAAATATGAGCTGTACAACATCTGCAAATGATCTCCACTAAAAGATCTCCTTTCCTTTCTACTATTTATCACTTTATTAAACTTGCTTCTAGAATGTTTGGCAGTTGTAGATAATTTGGCACCAATTACACATACTGCGATTTTTAAATGCTGGATTATGAAGTAGAAAACATGCAGCTGAAAAAGTACCAGTCCCAAATAGAAACTTCATTGCCAAACATAAAACAGAATGACCTGCAAAGATTTATTTTAAACCAACATATAGTTGGTTTATTATTAGAAAATTTAGATTAAAAAAAAAAGTCAGCTGAATTGAGAGCGTAGGAGAACTTGTGTGCTAATGCTGACTGGAGATTGTAAATTTAGCACCCTACAGACTCATTAGATGAAGAATTATCTCCTGTATTTTTGCTGTGCCTCCCCCAACAAGACCTGCTAGACCTGCTGGACCAGAACCAACTTAGATGCTTCTTTCCGTGTTCTTCAGTGCATCAAGGTCTAAAGTCTGCACAGAACCAGCTCTGTACCTCCTACAGATCTAATCTGCAATCAAATAACTCATACCCATGTTAAATTGCAAACTGAGAGCAGCTAGAAGCTTCTAGACCAAATGCACGCAGAAATCGCAATCCTTTTCTTCTCTGCCTTCTCCCTTCTTACTCAGTTCGAAAGTAAACTAAAGTGCACGTTTGGGAGGGGCTGAAAAGCATGTTCTTTTTCAGGGGAAGCCTGTAGATTTTGCAGTTTACACCCAGCTGCCAGAGTAACTACAGGTTATTTCAGTCCCTTTTGCTACTCCTTTCCTCTGGCACCGGCACAGCCCACCTCAGGCTGCCGGAGTCGGTGCCCACCGGGCACAGCCGCAGCTTTATGGGGGCACGGAGCAGCTCCGGTCAGGCCAGCCGCAGCCTGTGCCCTCACCGAGCAAGCTCCCGCTCCAGGAATCTGCCTTGGAAGCACCGCGAGACGGCAGTGCGGCTGGGAAAGGCAGCGCCGGGAGACTGCGCGCCCGCCTGCGAGCCTCCTTTCACACACGGTCACCGCTTTTGTTACTGAGGGCTCAAGCACCACGCTGGACAGCGAGCAGCAAGCGGGCGGGCGCACCGGCAGCGGGCGGCTCCGCGCTGCTCCCTCCGCCCGGCGCTCCCCGGGAGCGGAGCCGCGGGCGGANGGAGAGCCCAGGGCGCGGGCGGGGACGAAAGTTCAAGAACAGCCGGGAAAGGGGCGGCCCAGTGCGAGGAGTGGGCAAAGCTGCGTGGCCGGGGGCGGGTGTTCAAGGCTTGCAGGGAAATGTTGAGCCCATTTAACACTTTCGCTTTCCTTATTTATGGCGAAGGTGATGCATACGGTTCTAGCCTGATTTTACATAACTGGATTTTGCAAATGATTTGGCCAAATGTACCATACCATCCGTGAGGCATGTACAGCTGCTCAGTAGCCCAAAATTAGTCTGGTCTGCTAATTCCTGCACATTTTGATTTGTACTAATGTTCTTCATATTAAGAGGAAGCACCTATTTCTATTTATGCATCCCTAAATGCTCCAGCAGCATGTTGATGCGCAAATCGGTGCACTTTATCCGGATGGATACAGACGGGCAAGCCACAGAGCTTACACTCTGTGCCCTAAGCATGTCTTTACCTTTCCTGATCTTGGGTAACAAATGGGTTTTAAGCACACGGCTCCTAATGGGACACCCAGCCAAGAGATGCCCGAGCTCCCAAGGCTGCATTCTCGCTCTCGGCACAGTGCTTCTGTGCCCACTTGGACTGCCTTTCCCGGGACCACACAGTACCGCCTGGTGGGCAAAAAGAACATAAGCCATGCATCCGCAAAGGGTTGCTAGAACTGAGGGCTCAGACGGGTTGTTTTTATTAGAAGTGCAGCTTACAGTAAAGCGTCCCCAGAGCAGGACGCAGCAGCTCCTCCTCGCTGCCCTGCATCGGGGCCGGGCTGCCCTGCATCACCAGCGAGAGGTGGGCGCACCTGCCCAGCAAGCTCGGCGCTGTAAAAGCGCGCCCTCTATCCTGTCATAAAGAAGCTCTTCCTCCTCCTCCTCCTCTTCTTCTCCTTCGCCCCCACCACCCCGGAGCGTAACGCGGCCAGGCGGCTGCCTTACCCCCGCCGTCCTCTCCGCCCCCGGGGCCGACGCACACTTTCACCCCGGCCCCTGGCACGGTCGGGCGCTTTGCGGCAGCCCGGCGGCCGCTCTAGAAACTTCTCGGTCCCTCCCTTTCCCCTCCCCTTCCTCCTCCTCCACGACAGGGGCCGGCGCTGCGGCGAGAGCAGCAGGCAAGAAGGCGTGCGGCGCCCGCCCCCACCCGCGCTGCCCGGAGCCGGAGGCGCAGCCAGGCGCTATCCCTGCCTCATCCCGGCGCTCCCGCAGCACCGAGCCCGCCAGGCGGCCCTTTCCTGCTCAGAGGTGGCAGCGGCAGGCGGCATGACGGCGGAGGAGATGAAAGCGGATGGGGCTCCCCTGGAAGGGGTGGACATCACTCCCAAGCAGGATGAAGGCGTCCTCAAGGTACCGCGCGGCTATTACCATCCCCGCTCTCCGCGCTAGCTCGGAGGGCTCCCCGCGGGGGCGGGAAGAGCGGGGGCATTCCTCTTGGCCTGCGAGCCGGTGCTCCCGGGCGCCCTGGCCCCACCGTGCCCATTGTGTGCCCTGCGGGGAAGGGGACAGGCGGTCCCCGGACATCCAGGCAG
>VXBR01005993.1:34746-105074 GCA_013400215.1 Cisticola juncidis
CCCGGGCCCAGGAGCGCGGCCCGGCCGCCCCTCGGTGCCGCTGGCCGGGCAGGGCCGCGGCGGAGCGGAGCTGCCGCTCTCCTTTGTACTGGGGAGGCAGGCGGCAAGGGCAGCGGGATTTATACCGTGAGGGGGAGTTGCGCGAACTTCCTCTGTCAGACGTTGCCTATTTCCATATCTCTAGAAACTTCCTTAGGCTCTGCTAAAAACTTCAGCGATTATTTAGAAGCGGTGTTCAGCCACAGTAAAATTTCAGAGTTAAGGTGTTCAGAAGGAGAAAGGGGCACCGCAGGAAAGGCAAAATTCTGGGTTTAACCTTTAGAGCCTTCTAAATTCTGGGTTCATTACGGAGGCGCTGTCTCCCGTTCAGGAGGGGTATCAGGGAGCAGATTGAAGATGTTGGCTGCTATATTCTGCTTTTCCATGTTTCCTGCTAGTATGCTTAGGTGAGAAATTTTGGGGTTTGCACTATAGGTGAGAACCAAGTCCATCACTAAACATTAACCTGTCGGGTCAGGGTTCTCATCTGCATGGCTGCCCAGGTCTCCCACAGCCCAGATTCCTTGAGCATGGTAGAAGGCAGTGAGGGTCTACCTGATTCATGCAGAATATACTTTTTGATGATGGAGAAGCAGCAGGTGTTGTTTTTGTTTTGGTTTTTTTCTTAATTTTTTTAGAGGAGGGGAGTAGAAAACACTAGCAAACAAAGTGAGGTTGTGAAAATCACAAAAAATCAGATTGTAACACGGTAAGTAGAATATCGTAGAGACCATGAAGTCCAGCCTTCATGGATTTTATTTTCCTCATAATTGCTGGAGAGCAAAATGCATCTGTTGAAATCAGCCTCTAGCTGTGAACTAACCTACACCAATTTTGTTCTGGTATTGTTGTAGTGATTCCAGGAGTGTTAATTGCTCATTAGCTTTGTATCAGAATAGTATCCACAGTTTTTTACCTGATATTGCTGAATATGCTTGCACGATTCCTAGAGTAAGTAATAAAGTTTGCAATAAATCATTTCAAATGTCGTATGAACTGAAAAATCCTGTTTCTCTAGCTGAAAAGGAAATGCAAACCTTTACAGAAAACAGGATTGCCATATTCAGAAGTGAAACTTCAATCTCTTTAAAATGGAACAAATGCAAAAGAATAAATAATGAAAATGAGATATTTGTTACTCTAGAATACCTTGCTATGACACAACTAGAATATGGCATTTGATAAAATTTAGTAATTTCTGTTAATTCAGTTAGTTTTTCAAAATTACATCAGACTGGCTGCTTTAAAGTTCTAGTTTACATCTTCTCTATCTATATCTATGCCTAAACTTGATGTAGGTTAGGTTGCTTACCTGATTCATATGTTTTTCTCATACTTCTCTGTTTCCTTATCTCTCTGAGAGTGGTTGCTTCAACTTTTGCCTTCCTTGGGGAGACATCAGTAGATTAGTTTTGTAACGCTAACAACTGCTGTGGTGCTGGTGAGGGGTAAAGGCATGGTGTGCTGTGTAAGGTCAGATATCCCTTTTCAAGTTGAGCATCCTTTCCTTAGAGAACAGCAGGCAAGATTTTTTCTAGGTTTTGTTTGTTTGTGAGTGGGTTTTTTGTTGTTGTTGTTTAGTTTATGCTTTTAGTGTTAACCTTTAACCTTGTTAGCCTGACAGAAGGTGTGATGGTGAAGCTTTAGTTCTGGATGGAGGGTCCTGGCACTTCAGTTGTACAGTCAGTCACAGGGATGGTGGGAGATTGACAGTGGTGGGTTGCAGGAAACTGAAATTTGTGAAGGAGACTCCCGAAGATCTGCGTCCTTCAGTGAAAAACATAACTGGTACAGAAGCACGACATTTAAAGGAGGGATGCTTTGTTTCTGCCCTTGAATAGACGTTTGTCTTCTATAACAGAATGCTTTCCAGATCTCCATGATGTAAGCAAATAGGGTCCTCCACTGATCCCCTTTTGCCTGGCTAAGATAATGCAGAACTTCAGCTTGAAGCTAGATGGTTTCAATTTATATTGGGAAACTCCTGAACTTCAGGAGTCCTGTTATAGGCAAGGTCTCACATCCTTGCCTGTGAGATATGTCACTGTTATTCTCTAATTTCATATAAACTTCTAAAGAACACCAGAGAGATTGTCCCCACTTTCTGAACAGTGTGGGTTATTTAATACTTGTCTTGCTGGGCAGGCTGGGGAACCCCCGAGAAGAAAATCAAATCCTTCCATCTGTATGTGAGACAGGGGTGCTGTCATCCCTGTCAGAATTGTGGGGAGACAAAAGTGATAAATTATTTTGAGGTGTTAACTCTGTGGGCTGATAGAACTAACCTGCTTGGGGTGACACACTGCTAGCCTTTGTTAAACTGTCTGGTTTAACTGGAATAATTGCAGATTACATGTTGGAATAGACTTTGCAGGGAAATAACCACCTCGTTCTCTTGTTTAATTGCTCTGCCTAGAGCACTGAACTCAGGCTTGATAATATAGAGGTGATGAGGCAAATACTTTATTCAAGGTAAAAAAAAACACCTGCCTAATACAGAGATTGGTGCCAACTGTTGCCTGTTAAATTCTTGTATCACAGCACAGCCATCTTGAGGTTCTGCATTTGCAGCACTGCTAATCTGCAGAAAGAACAGCCAGTCCATTTCCAGGTTACTGAAGGAAACCTGCAAATCCTTTGTCTACTAAGGATGGTAACACACGGATCTAGGATCTAGGTAGTTGTGATTCGTGTCCAGGGTGCAGGCAGACTTGATTTCCATGATGTTAATGCTGATTGCTGTTTTTCCCAGGTTGTCAAGAGAGAAGGCAGTGGGACAGAGTCTCCGATGATAGGGGATAAGGTGACCGTCCATTACACGGGGTGGCTTCTCGATGGCACAAAATTTGACTCCAGTCTGGACAGAAAAGACAAATTCTCATTTGACTTGGGAAAAGGTAATATCTTGTTTTTGGTGTTGGTCAGTTTTGGTAATAATTGAGATGGGATTTCCTTATGTGGCTCTTTGCTTTTCAAAATTGCTACTTAAACTTGTTTTCAGAGTTTATTCTCTGAGAATGGCCCCGTTGGAATGTCTTGGAGATTTTTCTAAATGAAAAAACTGTGTAGCCCCTTGAGAGGCCTGCTGAAGAATTCACAGGCCTCAGACAAAGCATTCCAGGGGAGCAAATCTGTCCTGAAATATAGAGATAAAGGGTAGTTAAATAGCCAGAATATGCATTTTGTTGGTTAGGCTTTTTGGGGGGACAAACCTCAGTTCAGGAGTGTTTAATTGTGACCAGATACTGGGACAGGGTACACAGAGGCAGCTATCTCGTGATGAAACATACTCTCTTTTCCAGAAATTCTTAAATTAACCCAAATATGAATTTTTGAGCAGTGCATCTCTTCATTATCAAAATCTTTCATCTTTTGAAAATCTAAGTATTGTTCCAGCAAATTTTATTACTCAACCTTGTGTTCTTCCCTGGAAATTCCTTACCTTCTACCTTTCAAAAAATAGATATCTCCTTCTTAAAAAAGAGGTAAATTAATTGTACTGCAATTTGATATAATGATAGTACAATATCATTAAGGATACCTATTAATACTATAAGACTAATAGAAAGGCTGTTTTATGAGTCGAAAGGAGCAGCAATTAGGGGAGCTTGAGTAAGAGAGGGAATTTTGTTACAACTTTTCTTCCCTTGAAGGGAGTGCTGCTACTTTCTTCCCGCTTTCTGTTACAAATGTGTGTAACTTAGTTACCACTGGTGCTGTTTCTTGCCAGTTGATAAAGTACAAACAGAAAAGGCTCTTGGCTTGGATTGTTTTCAAAACAGGAGCAGACAATCTCTCACCCTAAGGCCTTCCTCTCGGAAGAGTTTATTGTTACTTCCTCACACTTGGGACTGTGCCAAGCACTTCAGCTGGTGTCTGTGTTCTGTTATTCTATGAAAAGAGTTGTTATACCTAGAATGAAGAAATGTTTGGGCCAAATTTGGGTCCCTGGGAAACTTTAGAATTTGATTAGGCTTAAAACTGGTGTGTACATAAACGAATGAGCACAAGCTTTTCAGTATTTCTGCTGCCTTAGCTTTTGTATACCAAAAGTGATTATGCTCAGTTTCATCTGATGATGCTTTTCATGTGTGATTGGCATTTGACTTGTACAGGTGAGGTGATCAAAGCATGGGACATTGCTGTGGCCACTATGAAGATTGGTGAAATCTGTCGGATTACATGTAAACCAGAATATGCCTATGGCTCAGCTGGGAGCCCCCCAAAGATACCTCCCAATGCTACACTGATTTTTGAGGTAAGTGAGAGATCGTCACTCAAATTGTATGCTGGAAAAAATGTGTGATGCAATATCCTTTCAAGACAGGATTGTTACATTTTCTAAGGAAAATAATATGGTCAGTTTTGGGTAGTGTGCACAAAATTTTAGTCTGGCTGCCACTGCTCTGTAATGGCCTTCTCTTTGAGTTTTTAAAACACTTAAATGATCGTCAGTGTTCAGTTGTAATTTTGCAGTTATGAAGTGATTTGCAGCAATAAAGAGCAGGCTGGGAGGGCAGACTATTTCAGTGATAGCCTGAAGTAGTTAAGAAAATGAAATCTTTAATCCACTTCATAACACTCAGAGTAATAATATATTAAATATTGTGAGGTTTTCAAGAACAGGAAGAACAATTAATGCCCTCAATAATACATTTTTTATACTTACTTGTATTTTCTTTACAACATTAACATTATCTCTTATGAGCTATTTGAGGGAGAAAAGAGGTAGTTGCCCCATGTAAACTGCTGGAATACAATATTTGAACAGCCCTGCAATTACAAACTCTTTTCTGTAGAGCTGAGCATTTCAGTCAGCCTTAAAGCACCATAAACCCGGTTTGGATTCATGTTGCTGTTTCATTGCCAAAGTCTCTCTGTGCATCCAGGCTACACTGATCAATCTTGCCACCACAGATGAAGTCCTGTGCACTCACTCAGTCCCTGTGACAGACTCTGCATCTTGAGTCTGGCAGCTGGGTAACCCAGTTTGACAACTCACATGGCCAGCTGCTCTCCTGGAGATGAGCTGCATGTCTTGATGAGCATGGAGCCAGTTATCCCTGGTGTCTCTCAGCCCCACCACAAAAGGAGAGATTTTATTTCCTACTGATCTTAAAAGTAATTTCCCCTCACATCTTCCCCCTCCTTCCCCAAAGGGGGTGGAAGTAGCAGCTGTCTTGTGTGGTATTTCAGAAGTGAGAATGTTTGCTCAGAATGCTGAGGCTTGTGTTTGATTTTTCCATGTAGGATGACATTAAAGCTGTTTCTGGAGCGTACCCTGACAGTCTCAACAGGGTTTGTAGAGGATGTATTTTTCTTACTGTTGAAACAGTTCAATTTGCCAACAATTGCTTCAAAATAAATTCTACCTGAGAGAGGGCAAACTTTTTTTTAAAGTATGATTTTTAAAGTTACTTTACTCTAAAGCACTTAATCAATGGAATGGAATCCTACAACTGGGGACATAAGGAAAGTTTTAAAACTGATGATTGCTCTGAGATTTAATGTTTTATCTAATAGCTGAGAAAGGTGATAATAGCTTATGGTGTAAAGACTGAAAGTCTGCTTAGATTTTGTTGGAAACAATGAGCATCTGTTGGCAAGGGTAAATTATACATAGAATCATTTAGGTTTGAGAAGACCCTCAAGACCATGGAGTCCAGTCATAAATCTGACACTGCCAAGTCCATCACTAAACATTAACCGGAGTGCTACACCAAAATATCTCTGGGAAGGGTGACTCAACCCCTTCACTGGGCAGCCTGTTCTAATGATAATATCCATTCTAAACCTCTCCTGGTGCATCTTCAGGCCATTTCTTCTTGATCTGTGACTTGTTACTTGGAAAAAGGGACTGACCCCATCTGGCAACAGCTTCCTTTCATGGAGTTGTAGAAAGTGAGAAGGTTCACCCCAAGACCCTTTTCTCTCCAGGGTAAACACTCCCAGCCCATTCAGCAGCTGCTCATAGGACTTGTGCTCCAGAACCTTCCCCAGCTCTGTTGCCCTTCTCTGGACATGCTCCTTCCATGCTCAATGTCCTTCCTAAACTGAAAGGCCCAAAACTGAGCACAGGATTTGAGGTGTGGCCTCACCACTGCCCAGTATGGGGGAACAATCACTGCCCTGGTCCTGCTGGCCACACCATTGCTGATACAGGCCAGGTGCCATTGACCTTCACGTAATTGGATATTGAGTTTGCTTTGCATTGGGATAGTGTATTTGCATTTTTTTCTTTTTTTTTCCATGGACTTACTGTTAGCAGGTAGTGTCCACTAAGGGATGATACTCACTTTGAGTACATCAGAATTAATACCATTACTTCTGAAAAATAGTATCATGTAGAGCTGTCCATAAACAGCATTTTCTTACATAAATCTGTAGTTGCTCATGGTTTAGTTGTATTGGCTCAAACTACACATGCTGGAGTGCTGTGTGCTTCTGTGCAAGTGACACCAGGTGTAATCAGGGCTGAGCTGGTGACTGAAATGCAAGCTAAAAGCTCAAGGCCTTCTACCTTGGCAGCACAGTAGGGCATTCTTAAGGGCTTAGCACTACTACAGAGGATGCACATGGACTGCAGAAAGCAGAGAAGCTTTCATTGTCCTTTAACAAGAGGCAATGGCTAGCATTAGGATAAATAAAAACATGATCCACAAAATGGGATTTGTTCCATCAGACTACTGCTGGGTCCATCTGATGTGGTCAGCCAGGTTATTCACTTCCCACTGGACTTTTCTTGATGCTGCCAGTCTGGCCCCATCATTTTCTGGGTGTACTCTTAGATAAAAGTAGTGTTTCACTCATGAGTTTTGATATCCCCCAGTGCCTGCCTGAGCAGTTATGTTGAAGGGAATAGGGGAGAAAATCAAAGTACCAAAGCTGCCTATGGTAGTTTTGTGCTTCCTTAACTTTTGAAATAATCTGGGGCTCACTGGCTGCAACAAGTAAGCAGTGCTGGGTGTGTGCTGATCGGGTGTGTGGGCTGGAGCTTAGATCCAGAAAATTTTCCCAAGTTTTATTAGGTTAAAGTGGTTTCTGGCTAGTGTGACTCTCAAGCAGCTAAAGTCTCTTTCAGTTTCCACTTTTTTTAGTTTTACCTAGGTTTACTTTTCATTACTTAATACAATATCAGCAAGATTCTTTTGCAAGTGCCTATCACCATACCAAAATTTCGTACAAGCTCCTCTACAAAAGACCCTCTAAAACTTACATCAAGAGATTTTGTACCTATATCATCATACCAGCATTTCTTTATGACATGAAATAATGCAAGTCTTATGATTTGGAAGTTCTTTTTTTTTTTTTGACCTGCTGATGGTTTTGTTTTTTCTTCCTCATGATTGCTTTTGCTGAGCATAATAAATAGATAGATTATTCCATAGAATAGTATTGCTCAGGCTGGGAAAAAAAAGGGGAGATACACAGCTGTATGGTCATCAGTAGGATGTTCAGGAATTACTTTTTTCAGACTGACTGAAGACCAGATTATTATTTGTTACTAGGTAACAACTAAAATAAAAAGTGGAAGTCCTGATGGATATTCAGGTCCTTCTGCATTCCAATTATCTTAAGTCTAGTGTCAGGAACCTCCACAGCATTAACTCTGAACTTTTTTTTTTAAATGAGGTAGTCTAAACAATGCTGATTATAATGGCTTGCTTTTTTGTGCTTAGGAGTAGTTTTCACTATTGTTTTACTCAAACATAGGATATGGGGTTTTTTCTTCAATTCACAGCAGCAATGACAAATATCTTTTGGAACTAGATTGTTTTCCTATGTCATTGTGACACTCCCACTTGAAACTATGCTTTACATTTCCTTGGGAGGGCATGTTAAGATTCAGAGATTCAGACTGGATACCCATCTCCTACATGAGCACTAGCTCTTGAAAATCTTACATAATTTGTTGCAGCAGCGAGTTCAAAGTTTCAAAGATCTCAGGAGAACAAATCCTGTGAGTTACTAAATCGGTCTAAGGGGAATTAATGCAAGGTTTTTCTTCCCTGCACAGATTGAACTTTTTGAGTTCAAAGGGGAGGACCTCACTGATGAAGAGGATGGTGGCATCATCCGAAGAATCCGCAAAAAAGGGGAGGGCTACTCCAGGCCCAATGAGGATGCGCTTGTAGAGAGTAAGTGTGTTGTTACCCAAACAGTGAATGGATTTGTTCTGTGGGATGGCAGAACCTTTTCACATTCTACAACTACACATCCTGAGGGAGAAGAATACATGGCTTCTCTTTTCTTTACCAAGTAACTTAACCTAGACTAAGCTTTCCTTCTCCTGTTTCTAGTAAGGTTTACATTTCCCAGCAGCAGCTGTGTTTTCTGGTGATACTGAATCTGTTGAAGTGCTTATCTGATCACAAAAGGTGATAGTCTCATAAAGTATTTCCATTTGCTGAGGAACCAGGAGGGAAAGTCATTGTAGCACTTGTCGTCAGAGTGGAAAAAACAAACACTTCAACTAAAAAAAAAAAAGGGGGGCTGTTAAATTTAACAGCAGAAATTCTGTTTGCTGCCAGGAGCTGCCATGCCATAGGTAGCTGCTCAAAGAGAAAAAACTGTCTAAAATGAGGCTTTGGCACTTTGTGTATGCTGCCTGCACAGAACTCCCTGTGCACCCCTTTGGGTGCCTGCCCATTGCCATACCTAGATACCTTCTGATTTCTCTCTCTGTTGTTCTGGGTTTTGTTACCAGTCCAGTTTGAAGGCCGGCACGGAGATCGTGTTTTTGACAAGCGGGAGTTGCGGTTTGAGATCGGAGAAGGTGAAAACTTTGATATCCCTCATGGTCTGGAGAAGGCAATTCAAAAAATGGAGAAATCAGAGGAATCTGTGTTCTATCTCAAACCCAGGTATGATGTTTCAGGTGTTTGATACAGGAAGGGCTTATCATCTGGCAAGAAATAAATGTTATAGTGCCTTTCAGCTGTTTTCAGTGCTGTGGTAAAAACTTGTATTGGCCCCAAAAAATGGATGTATGAGAAGTATCAAGCTAGGACTGCTTTGCCACTTTGCCACTTTGCCAACAAAAAGCAGTAGCAGTCCAGAAAAAATTTACTCAAGCTTCTGTAATGTTGACCTCTGAATATTTTTAAAAAATGTTGTTGCACTCTAACTTGGATTTTTGTGATTCCTCTTCATGACTGCTTACTGTAAAAGAGTGTAGATTTGGATACAGGCAGAACTTTCTCTTTACAGTGTGAACACATATGAAACAAGTAAAGGTGCACAGATTGTTTTCATCAGACTTTATTTCGTTTTTTAATGAGATTTTTTAAAAACTGACTGAGTCTGATGGGAGCAGAAGAGAAAAGCAATCTGATCTAGAGGGTTTTCCTGCTAATATGAGCTTCTTACTGGAGTTGCACCTGCAGTACCTTTCTGTAGGCATTTCCTGTTTATCCGCTGGTTAGAAGTGTGTTAAGTGTACAGCTGGTCACTTAATCTTGGTATTTGTCTTTGCTTTTCTAAGAATAGAACTAAAGTAAAGGTGCCCTAAGGCAACACTCAGTTTGAGACCATGAATATTAAATATGATAGGTGTAATTTGAAAGTTGATTGTTTTGGCTTGGCTTTTTTTTTTAATAAAGCGATTACTTGCTTTTTCTTAAAGTAAACTAGACTAATTAATTAATAGGAACTGTTCAAAGATGAATGAAGTCAACACTACGTTTTTATGTGCTAATTTTAGGATTGTACCTAGAATTCTTCAAGCCTTTGTCTTGTAATAATAATTTATGTGCATCCCAGATTTGCATAGAGTTTTTGTCTCCATCTTTCTATGTAGCAAATATAGCTGGGTGGATAGTTTTGAACTCTATTCTTTATAATTCTTGTTTCTCCTTCCCCACCTCCATTTACAGCTATGGTTTTGGAAGTGCTGGGAATGAGAAATTCAAGATCCCTCCAGACGCAGAGCTGCAGTATGAAGTGAAACTCAAAAGCTTTGAAAAGGTGAGAGCAAGAGATGAAGTCCCAAAGAGATCCAGGGGTGGGGGAAAAAGTGGGAGTGCAGCTTAAACGATGACAATGGAATCCTTGAATGTGATGTGAAACAGGGAGGCCACTGTTGCCAGAGATGATGGTGACTGACATGCTGGGAGCTCTTGGCTGAAATGATCCTTTTTCTGCCTGTATCCCTGTCTGTTGCCATCTCTCATGCTCTAGGCTGGTTTCCATTAGCAGTGCAAAGCTCTGCTTTGCCACACTTATCTCAACCATACTGTTAGTGGGAAACAACACAGATACTTGATTTCCCTAGAAGCTGTATTGAAGTTGACTGGAATTTTTCCTGTTTGGGTAGGCTAAGGAGTCCTGGGAAATGAACACAGATGAGAAGTTGGAACAGAGCTGCATTGTGAAGGAGAGAGGCACTCAGTACTTCAAGGTAAGTTACAGACCCCAAGTAATAATAGCATTTCTTAGTCCATGTCATGAGTTAATAATGATGTTTACAGCTTCTGTCATTTCTAAATGGTGTTTGTGGTATTCTGTGAGATTTTACAGGGAAAACTGGAGGGGAATGTGTCTTAAAAAAAAACAAACAAAAAACCTCACTTGGATTATCCAAAGAACTAACTCTGCAGAGAGCTCTCTGTTAGAACTGTTTGCTGTAACTACAGATAATGCTGTGGGTTGTACTGTGTTACAGTTCCTGCTGTGGGACAGTGCTATGAGTGAACATTCATTTGGGTAGAGATGTGTGGAGAAGTTATTTAAAGCAATTTGACCAACTAAAGGGAAGAGTTTCCTGTTATCTTTGTATTGCATTTTCAGAACGCCCCATCTTCCCTTCTTTTTGCATCAAAAGTTGAGTATAAATGTAGGAGTTCAGTGAAGTATCGATGCTGGCATATACCTCTGGCTCTAGTGGGGAACCAGTTAAGTATTCCTAAAGATTTTCTGATCCTGTGCAGGAATGGCTCTCAGAAGAAGTGTATTTTTGATGATGGAAGTTCCTTTTTGATCCGATGGGGTTTTTTAGATCTATTGCTCAAGGCAGGCAAAAGGGACAAGAGGGAGATAAAAGTTACTGTGCTGAGCTGTGTGATAATTGAACTGTCTTGTTTACAGGAGGGGAAATACAAGCGGGCAGCATTGCAGTATAAGAAGATTGTGTCATGGCTGGAGCACGAGTCGGGACTCTCCGAGGAGGAAGAATCAAAAGCCAAAAGCCTGAGGCTTGCTGCCCACCTTAACTTAGCTATGTGCCATCTCAAGCTAAAGGAATACTCCCAGGCTTTGGAGAACTGCAACAAGGTAGTAGGGGTTTATATATTCTTAAACTGCACAAGCAGTCTGACAGGTTTCTCTCTTGCTTTAAAAATTTTAGGGAGAACAGGCCGTGTGATGTTTGGTCTTTCTTACCAGCTGTCGATTGGTAGTACGGAATTTTTAGTGCACTCAAAACATCCAACAGATTATTTTCATAACTAGTGCCCTTTGAACATCTTTTACTAACTTGCTGCTACATTGAGAATATTCAAGTATTTAGAAATAAGAAACCCTAGAGATGTGGTGAAGGTAGTCATGTTGGCAAAGGTCTTTCAAGGAGCAGGATTAGTGCCTAACTAAATCTTAGACTTGCTGGTTCTCTTGTCAAATAGCCTTGTGTATTCATTCCTCTTTGTACTTACTTTTACTGTATTCCACTCACTTCATTAGTAAGCTCTGACAAGACTCATAAGTCAACATCAGAAGGTACAGTTCCTAGCAGTCTCTGATGTTCTGACAGCACATCATTTTTATAAAAGGAAAATAATTAGTGTATTTGGCTTGACTTTGGTTTTTTGAATGCAGGCACTCGAAATGGATAGCAACAATGAGAAAGGCCTCTTCCGGCGTGGAGAAGCTCACTTGGCTGTCAATGACTTTGAGCTGGCCCGAGCAGATTTCCAGAAAGTGATACAACTTTATCCAAGTAACAAAGCTGCCAAAGTGCAGCTGGTGACTTGTCAGCAAAAAATAAGGGAGCAGCATGAGAAGGAGAAAAAGATGTACGCCAACATGTTCCAAAGGCTTGCAGACAAAGACTTAAAGGTAAATAACACTACTCTAAAGATTACAGGAGGTGGTGTCATGTGTTACACAAGGAACAGTGGTTTAGGCTCTCAGCTTGCATCTTATTACAGATAATTACAGCAGGAGAACACTCAAGTAGTTTCCTTTGGGGAGCAGGAGTGGAAAAATGCCAGCAGTCAAAATGATTGGGCCATCTTGTCTGAACACGAAAACCAGCAGTACCAACCATTGCACAGAAAGCTTTTACCTTTTTATTTCGACTGAATTTGCAACAGACCAGTGTTAATCAGAAAGCAGTTGAAGTGATAAAGTGCAAACATGGCAGTATTGTAGAACTGGAAAAAGCACCTTTTCCTCTGGAACCTGTTGCAAAGAAGTTCTGGAGCCTGGGGTGCCCATCTAGTGAGAACTGGTGTCTGTCACACAGAGGGTGCTGAGCACCATCGTGCTTGCCACAGAGACATTAGGATGTGGTCGATAGTCTCTGTTACAAATGTCACAGATAAATTATGAAGTGTCAGAAGATTCATTATTCTGCTGTATGGATGTTTTTTCTAACAAGCTTTCACTAGAACTTTAGTAAATATTGGTTCAGCTAATAATGGCAGTATGTGAATACAGGTTGTAACAAGATTGTATCAGCTAGCAAGAAACATTTCAGGTTACTGTGAGAATCTATAGTGAGAATCACATATCTTGAGAAAACATTCTGGTCCTTTCCCTTAAATCTGATGGTCTAGAAGAACAAGATAGATCTGTAACTTCTCAGATAAGTCTGGGATTTATATCAGACTCAAATTTCCTCACTAACACCAGGGAGTATAGAAACTTGTATCTTGTGAGGTTATTTTCACCTTTCCAGAATATTCATGGAAAATATAAAAAATTGTTGGATATTGATACAGCATTTTCCTTTAGTTGACTGTGTCATTGAGTCTTCCCAGAGGCATGGTGTCCTCAGATGAGTGTATCCTGACAGCTCAGCTGTTTCAGACTGTCAGCTGACAATTTCCTACATAAAATGTTTCACTCTGTCTGGTTTTTTTGTTTTTGTTTTTTTGTTTTTTTTGTTTTTTTTTTTAATTTTTTGGCTAAAGCAGCCTGATGTCCACAGTCTTTGCTTATTTGAGCTCAAAAGAAAGTAGTTTGTCCTTCTAGACATAGTGATGTAAAGCCACACAGTGTCTTAATTTTGGTAGGCTTTAATAAAAATTCTCAGAAAGATGAAGATACAGCAACTAAACTAGAATTATTTTACTGTTAGACATCTTCACTTTTGAAATGGTAGGATTTAATTGCCAGCTGTCAGGCTCTGTCCTTGAGGTTCTTTTCAGCTAGCTCAGCTGCTGGGAATATGGCTTCCTCCACTGGGTGTGGGATACAGCAAGATCTGTTGAGATAGGAAGAGGGGATTGCTGAAACAAGCTATACCCACTAAAAGTACAAAAGTTTTCGTGATTTCTTCAGCTCCTAAGACAGATAGGTGGCAGAGTAATATTCTTGGCAAAAGGCAGACTCAGAGTTTTTGCACTGCAGACTGCTTGGGGTATTGGAAAAACATGGCACTTTGTCCCAGTTTCCCTATCTGCTTGGGATATAATCACTTTAAAGTTGTAGAATCCTTTAGGTTGCACTCCAGCAAGTTAAATGTTTGGCATCTAACACTAGACACAGGATTTGAGGTGTGGCCTCACCACTGCCAAGTACAGGAGGACAATCCCTGCCCTGGTCCTGCTGGACACACTATTGCTGATACAGGCCAGGATGCCACTGGCCTGGTGAAGTCTTCCCAACAAGTTAGATGATCTTGGGAATGTGCAATGTGCTGGGTTTTTTTTTTTTTTCTGAGCCACCTGGCCTGCTTTAAATGGATATGGTTGTATATGAAATGGGATTGATGGAACAATAAACTGGAAAGGATGCTTACTCCCTGGGCCAGTCTTGAGGTAGTTTTCCTGTTACTGCCTTTATAGTGCTGCTTTACTCTAGCTCCAGCAGTGTCTCTTAGTGGTGGTGTAGTAGAAGTTTCAAAGTTCTGGAGAAGAGGTTCAGAAGGTCTGATTGCTAAGAAGATAGGTTGGACTGCAGTTCTGATGTTACTGACAGCGTTAAATTCAACAGGCACTCTTGCACCAGTAGTTAATTTCATTATTTTGAGAAGTTCACATATGTGAAGTGTATTTTTGAAGGTCAAGTTGTTTATCACCTTATCTTAAGCCCAGGATTGCTAGCTATCAGGTTTTCTGTGAAGACTTAGCTCTTGTGTGCTTTATAGAATGCTTCTAAGGATGAAAAATTGACCTTTGATGCATAAATGTTCTTTAAAATATGGTTTTGTGTTGCAGTCAAGTTGGTGTAAGACTTTAAGGATTCTGCCCCTTCTCCCCCTTCCCTTTCCCATCTCCCAAGACTTTGCTTGGTTTTGTCTGGTTCTCATCGAAGATCGTAAAACAGATGGCTCAAGATGCTGGGCTGACAGGTGGAATAGCAATTTCATTGCAGTAGGTTTTGAGATGAGCAAGCCAGAACATTTTTACCTCCCCTTACTGTGCTTGAAAAATACTGCAAGGTCAGGATGTGCTGGTTATGTCCTGTTGTAAAAGCTGACCTTGGAGCCCTACCTCATGGCTCTCTTCCTCTTTTATGAGGAAGAAGCACAAGGAGATGCCTTTAGAGCCACATTGTCAGATCATATTTCCTTCCAGCTGAGCTCTTGCACAGCACATCCAAATCTCTGTTGTTGAGTTTGAAGCGTCTCTTCACAAAACCAGTTGTCCAATGAAGATACTTACGCGGAGTGCAAGTGTGCCTCATACAAATTGGGTCAGGGTAGGCCATGGGAATGGCTGAAAACGAATGGCACTGATACTGAAGCAGGCCAAAAGCAGTTCCTGCAGAAGTTTTGCAAATGCATTTCAGTTAAGAGACTTCTAAGAAATTGTTCTGAGGCAAGTGGGTGCAGGCCATATTAAAAATCATAACCACCTAATGCTAGTATTATGTTTAGCCTCCTCCACACTGCTTCTAGTTTCTTAGATGAATGAAATTTTTTAGTTTCTCGTAGCTGAAGATCCTAATAGCTTAATTCAGTCTGCCAGGGTAGACAAGCCTTCCAAGCAGTAAGAACCAAACAATGTTTGTGCTAGCAATTATGTATAACATGTTAATATATTTTCTTGTCTCTCTGTTTAGTCATCTGCTACTCTTCAGACAAGCCACACCCAAGATGCAGAAATGAAAGATGCGCAGAATGGAGTTGAAGATAAATCAGAAGTTGAAGCAGAAGCATAAACCCCCCCCCCCCTATTCCATTAGTTTTGTAAATGAAAGAATTTCCAGTGAATTAGACCTTTATTTTTCTACCTGGTTGGATAGTGGCTTCAAGGGAGCAGAGGCTGAAGCCACCATGCCACAGTCAGTTACACAAGCTGAGTGGCAGCATAAATCTGGTTTAATCCTAGTGACTTTATTTATTCATTCAGCCTCTGTTACTGCTTGGGTTCTGTCTGGATTTGCTCTGCTTGGTTTATTTGCATTTTCATAGAATCATAGAATGGCTTGAGTTGGAAGGGACCTCAGAGATCTAGTTCCAACCCCCCTGCCGTGGACAGGGACACCTTTCACTAGACCATGTTGCTCAGAGCTCCATCCAGCCTGGTCTTGGACACTTCCAGGGAAGGAGCATCTACAGCTTCTCTGGGCAGTCTGTTCCAGTGTCTCACCACCCTCTGAGTAAAGAATTTCATCAAAATACCTAATCTTAACCTGCCCTCTTTCAGTTTGAAGCCATCCCCCTTTGTGCTGTCACTGCTTGCCCTTGTAAATAGTCTCTCTCCATGTTTCTTGTAGGCTCCCTTTAAGGTACTGGAATGCAGGTTTGGTCACCCCAAAGCCTTCTTTTTTCCAGGCTGAACAATCCCAGTTCTCTCAGCCTTGTCTCACAGGGAGAGGTGCTTCATCCCTATAATCATCTTGGTGAGCCTCCTCTGGACTTGCTCCAAAAGGTTGATGTCCTTCCTGTACTGGGACCCCAGAGGTGGCTGCAATGTTCCAGGTGAGGTGTCACCAGAGTAGAGAGCCAAAATCCCCTCCTGCCCCTGCTGCCCAAACTGCTGTGGATGCAGCCCAGGTTACAACTGGCCTTCTGGGCTGTGAGTGCACATTGCCAGCTCATCTCCAGCCTCTCATCCAACAGCACCCCCAAATCATTCTTGGCAGGGCTGCTCTGGATCTGTTTATTCCCCAGCTGTTATTGATACCATGGGTTGTCCCAACCCAGGTGCAGCACCTTGCACTTGGCCTTATTAAATCCTCCTAAGTTCTCATGTGGGCTCACTTGTCAGGCTTGTCCAGGTTGCTCTGGGTGGCATCCTGTCCTTCAGGCGTGTCAACTGGAGGGCTCAGCTTGGTGTCACCTGCAAATTTGCACTCTACACCCTTCATCCACGTCACTGATGAAGATGATAGTAACACTGGTCCCAGTATGGACCCCTGAGGGACACCACCTGTCACTGGTGTCCATTGGGACACTGAGCCGTTGACCGCTAGCCTGGAAATATGACCGTCCAACCAATTCCTTACCATCAAACAGTCCACCCATTGAATCCACCTCCAATTTAGAGAGAAGGATGTTGTGGGGAACCGTGTTTAAGGCAGAAAGTTACAGAAATGGAGGTAAATGACACCTGTAGCCCTTCCCTTGTCCAGTGGTGGAGTCACTCCACCATTAAAGACCACTAGGCTGCTCAGATGGGACTTGCCCTTGGTGAAACCTTGCTGGCTGTCCCCAGTCACCTCCTTGTCCTCCATGTGCCTTAGCATAGCATCTAGGAGGATCTGTTCCATGATCTTCCCGGGCACAGAGCTGAGGCTGACAGGTCAGAAGTCCCCATTTTGTCTTTGTTTCTTTCTGGTTCCAGCTTACTTTATTCCTAGGCTCTGCTTTCTAAATTTATTTCCTTGACTTGCTTCAAGTAATCAGCTTTTTCAGGAGTCCTCACGTGAGACTTGAGAACAAACTGGCGCTCCCACTTCTTCTGCCTTGGGATTGGCCTCTTTCCCCCTATTCAGTAGGGAGTCCCTTCCATTAAGTATTGTAACCTTTCTTGTATGCCTCCTCTTTGCAAATTGCTGAAGGTGAAGACTCTGAAGTCACAGCTTAAGTAATAAAGCTCCAATTAAACTCAAGAAAACTGAACTTTTCGTGGGTTTTTATTGGAATTTGCACAGAATTGAGAGGATTTACTGTCCTTTGGTCATTTGGTGTTTTCTTGTCCATATAGCCAGTGTCCTGATTATTTTTCTATGTTGTTTGTTCATTACCATAGAAAATTCCCATAATATTCGATACAGTATTTACCCATATATTTGCAAAAGGGAAAAATTATGTTGCTGGGAACTGCAAAAAGCAAGTCTGTAACCCATGCATAGAGCTTGTTCTATGTTCATATTGCTACCTTCCTCTTCACCCACCCCATTGTAAAACTGGACCAGAGGAAAAACAAAAACAATATACCTGAAAGTGACCGGCTTTGAAGTGAAAGTAAGTGATAATGGCTTACATATTGCAAATACTTCTAATGCACTACAAACTCCTGAGTGATTCCAGTATCTGCTTACCCAGATCTCACAAGACAGCTATTACTCAGTATTCTGCTTCTTTCTGCAGTTTGTGTGTCTTATTTGGAGATGGGTGTGCATTTGAATTTTGTGGGGGCTTTTGGTTGGGGTGGGCTTTTTTGTTTGTCTGAAGGCATGGAACATAGTACTCAAACTCCGCTGTTGTTTATCCTGTCACGTGATGTTAAATTCAGCATCTCCAGTGTCCTGTTCTGAGACATGGGCATCAGGGGCATTTTTTTTTCTGCAGAAGAAAGGTAGAAAATCTGTCCCTCTCGGATTGAAATAAATGGATGTTTTTATGGTGAGAAAGATGTCTTTGCATGGCATGGCATGGACTGTAATTTGTGTGTATATTGCAGAGAGTATCCCTGTTTTAACATGTAATACAACCTGAATTCCCAGTCTCCTTTGCTGAAACAGAAATACTGTGTAAGCACTTAATTGGTGAGGGCTGGAGGAGTGCCAGCACCTGTCCTGCAGTAGTGCCAGCCCAGCTTGGGCCCTGGAACTGTCACCAAGGTGGTGCAAGGCTTGCTTGGAGTGCTGCCCTGCCCCTGGGCCCCAGACACCAAATTCAGCACCTGCTGCTGGTTTGGAGCTTGGTTAGAGCTGGGAGCTGCAGTGCTCTGAATCTCAAGGGGTGGGTGGGATGAGACAGAGGCAGGAGAGGTGCTTGGGAGGTCACTTTGCTTAAGGAAAGGCTGATTTCGTTTGCCTGATAAAGCCTTAGGGGTTGCCAGGTACTGGAGGTGATTTTCATTACTATCATCATTTTCTGATGATAGTAACAGCCCCGTGAATGTGAAAAACCAAAGCGCTACCCCCTCTTGTGGGAAACAACACTGTGAATGTCAGCTGGGGTTAGAAGAAGGGATTTACAGACCTAGGAAGTTAGTTGAGGGGGACAGGAATGCCCAGCCAGAGTACTAACTCTTCAGCAAGTGAATATCTTGATTTGATGCTAATTATTCCTGGAAGTACAAGCCTCTGTGGCTGAAAATGTTTCTGCTGCTAGAGCACAGGGCCAAGTCGTAATGATACATTTCTAATTGTTGAACAACAGTTTTCAAAAATCTCCCACAGGCATGATAGTTGTACATGTTTCTGAAAGCAAAAAAGTGATGATTTCTGTGGCACATCTAAAAAAATCTAGTCAATGGTGCATCTGTTGTTAAGTGTGAGTCTTGAAAGTACCACTGTGCCCTTGTTGTTACTACATAAACTATGAAATGTTTGAGAATGTAAATCTATTATGAAAGACACTAAACACGCCCTGTTCAGGCAGCTGAGCAGATGTTCCGTGCTGTCTTTAAAAGTGGGTCTGGCTGCCGACAGAAGGTGGCATACCGGTATTTGTAAGTGAGGTCATGCATGTAAACTTCAACTATAAACTTCGTTATGTATGTCCTTATAGAGAAAAAAAAAAAAGCAATGCTTAAAATAAACAGTTGCAGTACTGACTTTGTAACCACTCCGGTCTGTCTGTGCGTGTGTCCGTGCTTTGCGGTTCGCGGTGTTTCGGGCCCGGGGCAGCGGGCGGGCTGGGCCGCGCCCCGCCCCGNCGCGGGGCCGCCTCGGAAACGAGGCCGGAGCGGGGCCGGGAGGAAGCAGCGAGCGGCTGCTGCGGCCCCAGGGCAGGTGCCAGGAGGAGCTGCGGGGATTCCGGCTCTGGGGACGCACACGGGCCTTGGCGGGCACCCAGCGGTGTGAGGGACGCAGGGCTTGGGTCAGAACCCGCCAGGAGTTCCCCCGTAAAGGGAATGTTTGCTGGGCGCAGCGGGTCAGGGCTTCCCCCGGATTACACCGCCCCTCACCCTGGGTGGGGCAGAGCCGGAGCGGAGCTTCACTGCTGCACGGTAGCCACTCGTCTGTCACAGTGGTGGGGGTGTCGTGGTGCTTTGCCGCGCACAACAGATCACAAACAGGATACAGCCAAGTCTCGGTGTCTCTTGACCCGTGTGATGGATGGATGTGCATTGGGAGTGTTGCTTTCAGCCCCAGAAATGGTTGGTTTTGATTTGTCTGTAGCTAGGAAGAGGATAGCTTAATCAGCTATATGTAACCTGTTTCTTCTCCTCAACGGCCAAGGTTTTTTACAGACTTATCCTGGAAAGTCTCACAGCTAGCAGCGCAGTAGATGGTTAAACAGATTTCCCCATAAAAATTTTTCTGTAGGGTAAGGTGTGCAGGGTGTTATGAAGTGCACACCACTTAAATGAACAGAGGCATGATGAAGGAGATGGGATAATGGGAGCAGGCTCATCAGCATAGGTGGTTGGTGATTTTTAGAAATCTTCTTTAAGGAAATAATCACCATTCTGAAATCTCTTTACCCCTTCAGCAGTGAGATCGAACATCGTGTGTACATCTGCTGAAGTGTTCTTGCACTCTCTTCCTGGATGGTTATATTTTTGTCATTGCCATCATCTTTCTTAGGTGATTCAAGTCAATCTAGGTTGAAGGAAGGTGGAGTAATGATGATTAACATCAAAGCAGGGTGTTAGAACAGTCACTGTCACAACTGTGAAACAATGAGGGACAGATTAGTGGGTAATAGGATGTTGCTCTAAGGAGCCATTCTCCATCTCTTTTGTCTGCAAGAATAAAATTAGGACTTTTATATTTTCCCAGACCTTCCATTTTGATTCAAGATTGTCTCTTTAACTCATTTTGTTTTGCTGCTTCTTCCCACGGAGTGATTTTTGGATATGAATTCTGAAATTTTTGCTGTTGAATGAATACCATTAATGTAATTGTGACTTTCTTCCTACTAATCCAATTTTCTTGTACAGCTGAATGAACTCGTGGTGGGAGACACCAATGGAAAGCTTTATGTTTACAAGAATGATGACAGCAAGCCCTGGGCTGTGCGATCCTGCCAAGGAATGGTCAGTTCTTGATAAAGTTTCTAAATGATTGGGTCTTTCGATGTATGTCAGCCAGCTATCCTTGTCCTTTGCCTAGGAATATATAGGCTGGAGAGGAATGGCAGCCAGAACTGATTCTGATGTCTTTTCATGAAATTATTCAAGATCCCACTTTTGCCTACAGCCGCATGGGCTAGAAGTGAAGAGCAAATTACTGGACAAACACAGAAACTGGGCTTCTCTCCCACCTTTTCCCTGCTCTGTGCATTGTGGGTTTTGCCCTAGAGCTCTGGCTGGTTGTGTTTCTGTCCCTTGGCTCTGCTCTCCTTGTCCTTCAAAAGGCTGTCAGGAGTTCAAGAGATGCTTTACGGGAGAGGAGGGGGTAGGGCAGAGGTTGATCCCAGGCTGCTGGGTTGGGTTGCCTTTTCTCACAGACGGCCTTGTTTTCTTTTGCAGCTCACATGTGTCCGTGTGGGAGATGTGTGCAATAAAGGAAAGGTGAGAGGAGCCAAACTCTTCCCAGCTGTCTGTAGAGCATGTGGAAGGTGTTCAGAAGATTAGGGTCATCATGTCATGTGCTGAGTGTGGAGGAGGACAGATTGCAGGTGCTCTTTCCAGGATCTGCCTTAGCTCATAGAGTTCTAGCACTACTCTTTTTAAACGGTTCCTCTGCATATATGTAACTGGTATTTTTCTGTGAGCCTTATGCAGGTTTTAGAGAGCAAGGAAATCCATCCTATCTTCAGAGAGCACTTCTCATTTGCATGTGCCCTTGTGAGAGCACCACAAGGCTTTGGCGGTTTAAGGGTTGCTCCTTTTGCTCAGTGGCTTTTGTCTTTCTTGGGCTGATGTCTGCTGTGGGCTGTGGTCCTTCTGCCACTTTTAAGTGTGCATTTAAGGGCATCTAAACAAGACTGAGACATGGAATGGTCTGGACTCCCAAGCAAATTCCACTGGGTCTACTATGACTGCTTTTGTTGGATTGCTGTTTCTGGGGCTTAAGCAAGGACCAATGAGTCCAAAGGTCCCTGCCTGAAATACTGTAGCAGTGTTTCCTCTAGTGGGGAGCAGAGCTGACGTGGGCATTGAGAAAGCCAGACATTGTTTGACGATTGCACACACACCAGCTTGATACTGTAGTCTTACAAAGATGAACAAGAAGTTTGGACCCTGCCAGTAGCAGAGAAGTTTGTGTGCTGGCCAAAATCTCCCTGTTCCCTCTGTAGAAGTCATTGAACTCTATCGATCTACCCTTGTGTCTTCCTTTGCCCTGCTGTGGGACAGCTTCTGCACTTTCCAAAGGAGGAAGAATCAAAAAGTTTTTCTCTTCCCTCGCAGAATTTCGTGGTGGCAGTGAGTGCAGAAGGCTGGTTTCATCTTTTTGACCTGACTTCTCTGAATTCAAAACACCCAGATGCTTCAGGCCACCATGAGTTGGCAGGGGCAGAAGAGCAGAAGCCGGTGTTCAAGCAGCACATTCCTGCCAACACCAAGGTCATGCTCATCAATGACATTGGTGAGTCACAGAGCTGGTGTGAGAATGCAGGGTGAAGAAGTTTGTATGTGAGGCAGTGGGGAGAGAGAATGGGGGGGGTTTGCAAAAGAAAATTACTGTCTTGCTGAAACAGACACTCCAACAAACCACAGCCAAGTCATGGAAGGGAGAAACAAGAATTTCAGAAATTTCTCTGAAGTGCAAGCTTTCATTCTGTGGTTTGGGTCCTCAGGGATGCTAACTATAGAAACCAGCAGAGTGGTTTCTGCATGTTTGGGCACTTAGGGCTTGAGAGAGTCCATCTGTCTTTCTCTTTTCCTGCAGATGGAGATGGGAAGTGTGAGTTGGTTGTGGGTTACACTGACAGGGTGGTCCGTGCCTTCCGCTGGGAGGACTCGTCGGAGAATTCAGACCATGTCTCTGGGCAGTTGATCCTGTTGAAGAAATGGCTTCTGGAGGGTCAGGTAAGGAAAAAGGATGTTCAGAGCAGTATTTGTCATGCAGTCTTCAAGAGGGGGCTTTTTCAAGAGAAGAAGCACAGAATCTCAGTCCTATGAACAAAGCAGTTGTAATATCGATGGCTTGAGAGATTTGCCTGATGATATTTCTGTACAGCTGGTAGGTTGGTGTGAGAAGCAGTTGCTCTTGTCCAATGGGAGAGCATTAATGGGAAGCACTAGCATTTTTTTTTAATGGCTTTTGGTAGGGAACCAACCTTTTGCTGAACTTGGACATTTTATTTCCAGCTGCATTAGTGCAGCTGCTGCTCAGCTCCATCAGAATATTTACCATATTCAAATTCAGTTGGAGGGGGTGCTGTAAACCCGTTGGAGTCCTTGGTCTATCCATGTTTTTCCTCTGCCCGCTGTAGGTGTGTTATAAACGAGGCCAGGAGTCAGATGGAAAAATAAATTAAAAAAAATTCCTCGTTTATTCTGTTAACTACCAAAGACGGGAGCCCAGGATAAGCCCAGGTTCCTCAGGACAAGACAGAGAACACACACAAACCTACAGTGTAACAATTCAGTACACTGGGTGCTCCTTGGGATACGTTGTTTCACCGGAGGACACTGTCAGAACTCTGACACTCTCTTTTATCTGCTCCTGCCCTCCTCTGATTGGGGCGCTCAGGATCCTCTCTCCGACTGGCCAGTTGTCCAGGGTTTGATTGGTTTATAACCAGAGTCATCCTGGACCAAACATTCTGCCAGGGCGTCGACGGCGTGGTCCATTCCCCTACCAATCCCGGCTCATGGTTTGGATGCTGCCTGCATGATGACATCTGTGGAGCTATTCTTGCTGTCACACTTCCAGCATTTACAGAGACATTAACTAACTTGTACCCCAAATATACAAACTTAAGAACTGTTACTAATACATTACAACATTCAACCTAACACCTCAGAAACATTAATCTCCTTAAACTTATACAATTAGAAACATAGAAACATTGACTTAACTATACAATTTGAAACATCAGACTCACAACTAATTAAACCTATACATTTAGGAACATTTCTTTACTTATAACAGGTGGACAGCCTGTCTGTGAACCCGGGCCCTGATGGCTCACCAGAGCTGATGGTGTCCCAGCCAGGCTGTGGCTATGCCATCCTGCTGTGCACCTGGGACACGGAGCCGCGGGATGCAGCCGCGGGAAGGGATGGATCAGTGCCGGGCAGGTGAGGGTAGTACAGGGGAAGGGATGGATCTGCCCCAGGCATTCCTGGAGCATGTGCCACTGTGGATGCCTGTTAAGGGGGGTTACCACCACATCACTGTTGTGAATCAGGAGGTGCTGTCACTGTCCTTGCTTCAGTGACCTGCTGTGCTGCTGGCACCTCATCACTTAAGCCTGCCTGCGCCAAAGCTTTCATGAACACTCTTCATGTGTCTGTCACGAAGATGAATACTGCTGCTTTCCCTGTATCCCACTCTCTTCTTGAATTGGATAAGGAGAGTGGCAAAAACAGTTCCCTGAGGGTTCCTACTACTGGGAGCTAAGGCAGGGAACTGAGTGACCTAGATTTCCAGAGAAAGGTGATCAGATTGCAGGGTAACAGCTGAGAGGCTGGGCCAAATGAAATACATCTGAAGCCCAGGATAAAACTGGGCTCATTCACTTGTTTTCTGCAGGTGAGGCAATTAGAAGTTTTCCTAATGAGACGCCTGGCAGCCAGTGCTGTAAATCACAACCACAGCAACCAGGATGAGCAGTGAGGTGCTTGGTGCTGGAAGAACCCTTGTGGGGAGTTTGGGTGTTTCTGTGGTGGTCTGTGAGACTTCAAGGCAGACACAAAAAACTGTAGTAGGAGGGGGCCTAGGCAGGTCTCCTTGATGTCTTAGAGAACTCAATGGAATGGTACCCTGTTGGCCAGAATCCAGGCCCAGATGTGGTCTCTCACCAATGTTTTCAGTCTGGGCAGATACTTTGTGAGAGAAAAATAGCCAGGCTTATGTAACAGTAACGATAAAATTTGTCCTTTTTTCCCTTTGTTGAAATACAGGCCTTACTGATTTTTTTGAGCTTTTTCTTTTTTTGATGCATCAAATCATTCTGGGTTTGTGTTTTTAAAAATCAATGCATTTCTTTAATACCTGGGGTGGCATGCGTTTCTTCCTTTATCATTAAAGGGCTCAACCTGTTCACAAACTCTGTCACTGTCTGGATTTGTAGAGCTTAGGAATGCTCTGCTCCTGAAATTGTTCTGAGACAATCCCAGGCTCAGTTCCCTAACTTCTCCCTGTCGTCTTTCTCTTTTCCCCAGTGAGGCCCCTGTTCGAGATGTGATTCTGCACCAGACGTCTGGACGGATTCACAACAAGAACGTCTCCACTCATCTCATTGGTAGCATTGCCCGAGGTGAGACATCAGCAGCTTGGGGTCTCCAGCCCAGCAGTTGCCCCTGGTGTTTTTTCAGTACATCAGTCCAGAATGAAGTCAGATTTCTTGTAGCAGAAAAATAACTGTGAGAGGCAGCTGCAAGAACACAGGAATCTCAGATTCTCTTAGCCAGCTCCCAAAGACAGTTGGATATTTGCGTGTGAGCTTTTTATAGCATTTGTCCTTCCCTAGGTAGCCCTTATCCTTTACTCAGCACAAGAGTTTTTCTGCAGCCTCTGCTGACCTGCATTTAGTCAGTTTGAATGGCTGCCATGCCGTGCTCCTACAGATGTCCTTGATCCTTGCCTCTGCATGGCTGTAGCTTATGCCTCCTTCTTATTTCCTAGATGCATCTCTTCCTTCCCACAGCCTCATCTTTGTTCTTGCTTTTCAGCATTTTAATCTCAATTCCTTGTGGCTCTGTGCTGCTCCTCCTTCTGTGCAGCCCAACCTCTCCAGAGCTGCTTCCATATTTCATCTGTATCATTTTCCTCTGTCTTCTTCCCCTGTGTTGTGTTCAGGTCTTGTATCTAAAATCTGCACAGCTGCCAGCTGCTCTCAGCCCTGACACACTGCTCTTGTGTCCAGACTTTCCTTGCACAGTGCCACTGCTTCCCTCCTGTAACTCCCTGTGCTCTGACCTGTGCCTGGTGCACCTACTGAACCCTTATTTGGTACCTATGGAGGGTAAGCTTTCACTCTCCCTTGTGAAATAATAGAAGGCAGAAAACTCCCAGCAGAGATCACTTTCTCTTGTATCTGCTATATTTCTCTTGTATATGCATCCTCCAGTGCTGTCCAAGAATGATTCAGCCTGTCCAGTGTAATTAGAGCTTGTGGACAAGAGCAATCCACTGAACCCCACCCTCTTCCCGTTCCTCAGAGGACCTTTCCTGCCCAGTTCTTAAGCTTGTCATGTTTTCAGCATCTCTGATGCTGCTGTGAGCAACATGGTCAACAGAGCATGAAATCAATTATTTCACTGCATATGAAGCCTTGCATCTATTGAGAGATGTCTGAGAAAAATAAAGGCACACAAAATAAGGGATGAAGAGCAGGCTGTAGAAAAGCCCATTGATGCTGGACTGTCAGTAAAGAAACAGCTGAAGAGTGCCATGCTGACCAGTTTCCAAGGGGGACACAGCAGATCTCCTGGATCAGAGCCTGTCTGGGTGCCTGTCACTAGGGGCAGTTTAGCACCCAGCCAGCTGGCTTTGCTTCAGGCTGATCTGCAGAAATGGGGTGGTTTGCAGCCTGGGAGTGTGCAGGGGCTGTAGCCTGGAGCTGTCTGTGGGCACTGGAGGTAGGCTTGCCTTGTTAACCTACTCTGGGAAACTGCCTGCTTGCTCTCAGCTCTGCTGCCTTGCCCCTGACTGCCAGGTTTCCTGGGTTCCTCCTCAGGGTGCCAGTGCCTCTCCTACATCATCACTGAAAGGATGAAATGCAGCTTCAGTTGAGTAAAGCTCCAGTCCTCTCTCTGAGAGTGTCATATTTTTAAAACTTGACCTTGCATGTCTTTTCTTTTTTTAGTAGCTAGGTAGAGAGGTTACTGAAGGGCTGAAGCAGCCCAGTGGTCAGGGGACTCTCCTCTTCAGATTTAATTAGTGACATTTGTCCTGCATGCAGCTGGGCAAGGAAAGGAGGCAGCTTGGTTTGGATCTTTTTTGTTTTCAGGAGGGGGAGGGGACAGTGTTTACAAAATGGCATTTACTCCAATGATTTTCTTTTGCATTTATAGGCTCCAGTGAGAATAGTGGCTCAGGTCTCTTTGCCCTCTGTACTCTGGATGGTAAGTCCTGCCACTGTCCTGGAAGACCTGTGGGGCAGCCAAGGCCTGTCACTAGTTCAAAGCAGGGAATGAGGGGCTCAGTGCTTTTGACTTTTAAAAGAAAGGGAAACTGGGCTTCAGAAACCCTTCAAAGGTCAGGCAAGAGAATTTCATCCAAAGACTCCTTCTGCTGACATACTTAATATGAGGGCATGGAGGGCACTATGAGGATAGATGCTTGTTTATGTTCCACTCTCTCGTGGCCAGTGCTCCCTGCCAGTACTGCTGCAGTATATCTGGATAATAGGACCGTGGTAGGTGGGGTCAAGTGTCCAGTGTGGATTTAGCAGCCAAGACCAATAGCCTGTGCTCTTAGCAGCTGACTCTCAGCAACCCTGAGTGTTGAAGGAGTAGGGCCTAGCATTAGCAAACATCTTGCTCTCTTTTATTGTTTTCAAGACAGTTGTTTTTTTCTTTCTTCAGGAACACTGAAACTGATGGAGGGAGCAGACAAGCTGCTGTGGTCTGTTCAGGTTGATCACCAGCTCTTTGCTCTGGAAAAGCTGGATGTTACAGTGGGTATCTGAGTAAGGCTGGGAGAGATGAAGACAAAAACTCAGCATGGCTTTATGGATGTGAACTTAGGAAGGGCAGAAGGAGTATGGATCAGCTGGAAAAGGCTGGGATTATCTCAGGATGGCACAGAATGTTCTGTCTATGGCAGTACATTCTGCACTCAGGTCAGTCTGCCCAGCTGCAAGAGGCTGAACTGTGTCTGCCTATTAGACCCAGCATCCATTTATCCATTCCTAAACTTTAGTCCCCCATCTGTTCTTCAGTCTTACTGCAGAACTGAATGGTTTTGCTCACTGCAAATACCCTGATTGTCTAAAAGCTCTTAGAGTACATAAGGATTGCCATATAGAAGAGAGGTGAACTCCAAGTGCAAAATATCTGGATGAGATGTCCAGAAGTGACATCTAGACATAGGTGTTGTGTCTCTGAAGCAGCCAGGAAGATTGTTGGCTGTCCCTGGGAGCAGGTGACACCTGTGCAACATGCAGTGCTCTGGTTCCTGCAGGGCAATGGGCACGAGGAGGTGATTGCCTGCGCGTGGGACGGCCAGACGTACATCATCGACCACAACCGCACCGTGGCCAGGTTCCAGGCAGATGAGAATGTCAGTGCCTTCTGTGCAGGTGGGAAGCCTGACTGCAAAGCCAGCCCTCACAGCATTTTCCCCTCCAAGCTACTACTCCCATCTGGGAGACCCAGAATCCTTTGTCTGCTTGCAGTGGGGATTGATTTCCCTGTGTGCATATTGCAGAAGCCCCAGCTATTCTTTCCTCTGGTGGCATCTGGGAACAGTAAGGGTGAAAGAAAGTGATGCTGAGGCTTGTATATGGTGGCTTGGGGTTTTCTTCTTGTCTTTTTTGGAGGTACTACAGTGGTCTCATGTCCTCCACATTGCTTTTTTAATTTTCAGACTTCTAAACTGTTAAATGGAGATTAGGACCCTGTGGAACCAGCCTGAGTTTTGGCTCTGCCCAGTCCCTTTTCTCAGACCTGTAAGAAGCAGCTTGCAGATCCTGAAGCTTCTTGCAGTTCAGAGACAGCTTCTTGGATTGTCTCAAAGGGACTTTATATACCCAGGCCTATATCTCTGCCCAGGTACTTGCTGTTTTCTGCTAATAGCCTTGGTACCTCATCATGAAACATCAATTATTTGCTTTCTCTTTCCTTTTGGAAGTAGTCACGTCTCCACACTTCTGCTTTCTGCAGGCCTCTATGCGTGCAAAGAAGGGAGCAACAGTCCCTGCCTTGTTTATGTCAGCTTCAGCCAGAAGATCTACATCTACTGGGATGTGCAGCTGGAGAGAATGGAGTCCACCAACCTGTTGAAAATCCTGGATGGTGACCCGGAATTTGAAAGTCTCCTGCAGCAGCTGGGTGTAGGTGAGTGCAGAAAGCAATGTACAGAGCAGAGGATGTACAGAAACAGAGGAAGGGCTGCTGGCAGATCATCTGCTGGGAACTAGAGTATTTCTGGAGGAAGAGGCTTTCCCATTGCCTGATAATGCCTAACTAAACCGGTTTTCTCTCTTTTCCTTAGACAGAAACGATGTTTCTGCTGTCAAAAACCTGATTCACAAAACACTCTATTTTCCTGAGGAATACCATCTCAGCAGCCCCTCGAAGGATTCTGCTGGAACAGATTCTTCTCCCCACTGCAGTGGCACCCAGGAGCCCTTATAACAAGAAGGCTGACATCTTTAATGCCAGCACAAGCTCTTCTGCAGCTGGAATTGGGCATCTGATGAATATGACTATTCTTTCCCTACCTTGTCAAAACTTCCCAACAGGAAAGGGTCTACAGGCTGTGAAGGGATGTTCTTGACTGTAGACTTGCCTGTGTGTGGTGGGTTGGTTTGCCTTTAGCTGAGGCAGCTACAAGAACAGAAAGGGGCAAGGATCCTGCACACAGGCCTTCTGTTGCCAGTTTCCACATTCCTCACAAACTGAAGTGCTCCACTGGTCACTGTGAGAGAGCAGTGAGGTCACAGATGGAAAGAACAGCTGAACCAAGTCTCCATTTTGCTCTATTCTTACAAGTATATCAGTAAATACTTCTGAGTTCTTAGCAGGATCACAGTGCAGGAGTTGGAGATGGAGGAACTGAGATAGGGTGCAGGCATGGGCCTGCTCTCCCACTTCGGTGTATTTAAAGTAGAGCCATTGTTTGTCTTTGCTTTGCTGCTGCTCTTCTACCAAGCAGTTTCTCAGAGATCACATGAGTAGCTGGAGACATGGACAACTTGCACTAATAAGGTGTGGAGAGATGGCAGCTCCAGCAAACCCAGCTCTAGTCAAGAGTCATTTCTTGTCACCATCTCTTGGGGCGGGGTGATGTAGAGAGAGCTGTGACTTAACAAAGCACCTGTAAAGTGGTCAGTAAGACCAGTCTGACTTAACTGTGGATCTGTGGTGCTATGAGAGCTTGGCCATCCCACAATAAGCAGTGGAAATGCCGCTCTTGCCTCATGGAAGCATCATGCTTTCAGTCCTGCATAACTGAAAGAGGTGGGCTGGAAGTGAGGTTCCACTGGCTAGCACGAGGAGTCTGGTAAAGGGGAGCTCATCTGCAAAAGCCTGGGGATGAAGCTTTCCACATGCTGGTGTTACTGTGCTTTTCACTCTCTTAGCTTGTCCCTTGCCTAACAGCTGGTTAGGAAAGGGGCAGCAGGCTTACCTGCTGGCTTGCATCGATTATCCCCTCTCACTTATGTGATGTTTTATTGGACATGTGTGATGGATGGAGCTGTCCCTTTGCCCTTACAGCAGCCTGAGTCACGGCAAATACAATTCAGTGATCTGGAGCAAGTGGCAGCATTTAAAGATCCTGCAGGCAGTTGAAAACCTGCTGTGCTTTAGCCTGCAAAATATCCAAGGGCAGCCCTAACTGGGAGAAAATGCTTTGTATAGAAAACAGGAGTGTCTTGCCCTTGGGTCAAAGTGACTGTTGTTGAAGCAACTCTGTGTGGTAGAAGGGCAGAATCTTTACATAATAAGCCTTAGCTGTACTTTGCAGTTTCCCTCTGTAGATTTACATAAGCTTTTCAGAGGACAGTGCTATCCTCTGCATTTGGTAGCAGTGGAAGTTGGAGCATGGAGCAGTGAAATGGTGTGACCTGCTCTGTACCTGCTAGCTTGCTTCTCAGGGCACTGTGTCTTCTGGCTCTCTAACTGCAGTAGAAGTTTCTCTCCATTTTAATGGCCTTGCTGAGAAGCATTTTTAAATGTTCCCCTGTCATACTAAGTGCTTGTGTAAAACTGGACCCTTCAGGCAGGCCCTTTCAAGTAATAGTAGAGCTTGTTAACAGCGGTGTTGAGAGCAGCAAGGCTTGAGTCTGTGAGCTGTGGAGAGCTGATACCACAGGGACCATCTACCTGTGGGCTAAAGTGAGGAGTTTGTCTTGAGGCTTGTCAGACCCAGACTGTAACCTCAACAAATTGTCAGCTCTTGTGACATTGAGATGTGCAGCTACCCATCCCAACAGGAATCATCAGCATTGCTTCTGGCAGAGAGGGCCTGGCAGGTAAACAGGATGGCCTATACTCGTTACAGAACAATTCAGTGCTGTCTGTCCATGCCAAATATAAACCTTTATTAGCAACAGCAAATAGAAATCTTTATTAGCAACACAAGCACAAGGGGTGTACAAATGGGTGCATATGGCTGGAACTGGTTATGCAAAACAAACTTTGCTGTACAGGTCGGATGATTCCAAGAAAGGAAGGTCAGACTGATCCACTTGAATTGGACTACTCATTGTTGAGAAAGAATGGGAAAGGGTTACAGAGAGAGATGATATTTTTCTAAGAACCATCTTTAAAAGGAAATGGAGCCAAAGCATTGCGAATGTTGGGCAGGGCCTTTTGTGCACCCCAACCTTCTTTAGCTGACCTGAGGATAACACCGCTGTGTGCTGTGCAAGCCCAGGCAATACACACCATGAAAAGCAGGGGTGAGAAAATACAGTCACTACAAAAACATCTGTTCCCCAAAACTTTTCAGCTCTTAAAAAAAATCACTGGAGAGGAAAAATACTAACATTTGAGGGCTTCCCCTGACAGTTTTATACTGCATGCAGCACATAATAACTTGCAGATGCATTTTGCTCCTGTGCTCCTTGTGCACAAGAGAAAATGAAAAGTGTCTACAGAAGAATTAACTGAACATCTGTACCATTCCTTGGCCAAAAGATGGCTTTCCTTATTTTTTCCTGCCTTGAACTCCTAAGCGCCAGATACTTCTTGAAGTCTGTTACTCAGGATACTTCCAGTGGCAACAGTTTTTCTGTGAAGTGTCCATCTTCTCAGGAAAGGAGCCACTTAAGCTCTGTCTGTGGCCTGATGGAGTTACATTATACTTTCTTTGTAACTCATTGTCTGTCCTTGCCAGCCCACACAAGCCACAGAGTTGGACTTAGAAGTGGTTCCTTCCCACACAGCAGAAAATGTTGTTTGCTGTATCCTGCTCTAGCAGGTTGGCATAACCTGCTGGTGCTGGGAAACTTTTCAACAGGGCAGCATTTGCAGGACACGTTTGTATGTCCCAGTGCCAGCACACAGCAAGTGAGGAGTCTGACAGTATTCTCAGGCACTGGGGGTATTTGCAGATAAGTGATTCATGGCTTTGGTTCAATTTACTAGCAAAAAAATAAAGGGAGAGGGTTGCCTTATTTTCCTGAGACGTAATAAACCTGCTCTCCATCCCTGCCCTTGTTTTGATGATCTTTCTGCTCTAATTTACGTATTTCTATAACTCTTCAGGCGTATCCTGGCATGTGCCAGTGGAGTCCCATGAAAGGAGGGTTGAACGCAAACACAGGAATGTGGCTCAATGGTCTTCAATGCCATAGCTCACCTGCTGGTAGGGAAAGAAGGAGCAAGCCTCTGGGAATATGGATGGCTGCAGTTCCCATTCTGTTCAAAACCAAGTGACCCCAAACTCCTGGAAGTGGTCCTGATTCTGGCTTTGGCAGAGTGCATGTTCTCAGGAAGGACAGAAGTCCTTCTCCCCATCCCTGGGTGTATTGCACACCATTCCAGAGATTTGCCATAGCAGGAGTTTCCCTGCAGACTTCCACAAGTGCTGTGCCCACTCTATTAAAAAGCAGCCCTGATAGAAACTGATCACCAAGGCAGTTCAAAAAGATTATCCCTAAAATAATAATGTTCCATTTTTTTATATTGAAGGGACAGTCCTCATCATGAGAAAGCCAGTGTTGGACACATACAGCATCTGCCTGTGTCCTGCTCTTTAAAGAGCTGGCACTTTATACTGAACTTCTGCTTTCTGTATGAAAGTGGTAGCATTTTTTGCATGAAAGTGGTATGCATACTTTTGCATGAAAGTATGAAAGTGGTAGCATTTTTTGATTTTCAGTGAAAAAGACCTTTAGATTATTCCTTTGTTCCCTTTGTTCCCCAAATGCAATAGAGATGACTGGAATTGGGAGTAGGGAAGTGTATCTGCTTAATAGACTTCTCCAAGAGAAACTACAATTAAGTCTTCAGCCTTGCCAGCCCTCTCAAAAATTACTTTCTGTGCTCCCCGGTATTGGAAGACTTAAAAATTACCATATTTGTAGATGAGAGTTGAGTTGGCTTCTTTGAGATGTTGTTAAGTCCTGTTTTACCATCACGTTTTAAAGCCAGGACTTCTTTCTTTCACAATGGAGGCTGTGCTTTAGATGTAATGACACAAAAGTGCTTTGGAGAAAGAAAAATGTCTTTGGGCTAGAATTCAGAATACACGTGTCAAGCACAGTAACAGTGTGTCATTTTATGCCAAGTAACCTGGGGGAGATGAAAACCCACCAGGAGCTGCGTTGGTGGGGAAAGCAGGTACTGACCCTGTAGGATTAGACTGATTTAGTGAGTGGGTTGAAGTGAGGTGTCTGCCATGGCATCATGACCTGCAGTTCTCATTCAGTCATATAAATGGGTTTTTTTTCTGGAAGCTCTGCCTGGAGCAAGGCTTGATGGAGAGGTTCCAAGATAACTGTTGGCAACAGATTCCTCCATGTCTGGACAAAAGAGACTTCTACTGAGTGGATCTGTGTGTTCAACTGATATGGGCAGGAGGAAGGTGAAGAGCATGTCTTCTGCCCTGGAGCTGATTTCAGAGCTGAGAAAAGAACTCACACTAATTTAGTGCTTTCTTGGAAACATCCTCTCTGTGACTGAGAATTTATACATGCAGTTGTTTACAACAAAGAGGAAAGGCTGGCAAGATTGTGGCACAACGTGCGAGTGTATTAGCAGCTAGGGTAGAAGGCAAGTGTTAAAAGGATTCTCTAACAAGGAAAGAATTCCTTTTTGAAGGAAGCTTGTCACTTATCAGTGTGAGCGGAAGGAAAGGAGAATGCAAAGAAGGAGTCATTAGGCAGAGAAGAGAGGCATAGATAGGGCTAGAGATTTTCACCCACTGTAGTACATTAATTCACAGAGGAGCCTGAACTGTTAGTGGTTTAGGATTTGAGGCATGTGAACCAGAGAAAAGCTTCAGAAAGGCCGAAGGATGTTCTGAATGTGAGCAAAAGCAGTTATTCCAAGACAGACATGTAGGAACAGCACCTGGTGATTTCCAGCAGCAGCTAGTGTGCAGTTATCTGCAGGGCTGCAAGTGACAGGCAGTAGTCAAAACAGAATTGTCAACTCAAAGTCGTGGCAGTTTGCTGTAGGATCCCATCCAACACTCTTTTTAAAACATTGGAAAGATTCCTGTTGGCTCCAGTCTGAAGGCTCCTACTCACCTACATCTTGCCCTAGCCAGGGCCCAGCTGCAAAACTGACACCAGGCACTGCTCTCACAAGGAATCAACAAGGCCAGGACTTAAAGCTGGTGGTGGTTCTCCCCTTCCCATGCACTTGTGGGCACCAGCAAAGCCCAGCAGAAGCTGCCAGACACTGTGGATGGCAGCAGAGACCTGCCTGGGCATCAGCAAAGCTTAACAAAAGCCCTGTGGTGCTCCACAGAAAGCAGGGCCCCGTATGGACCTTGTAAAGCCTGGCAAAAGCCTTGGGGTGCTCTGAAAGGCAACAGGGCCCATTGCAGGGCAAAGCAAAACTCAGCAAAAGCCCCAGGGCACTCTGGAGGGAAGCAGGGCCCCTTGTGGGAATGACAGAAGCCATCAGATAGAGTTAGGTGGTTGTGGTTAGGTGTAAGGTTAGGGATGTGATTTGAGTTGGGGTTAGGGTTAGGTTTTGTTATATGGTTTGGGGTTTAGATTTAGGGGTTGGGTTTAGGCCTTGGAGTTTAGGTTTAGGGGCTGGGGTTAGCTTAATGGTTAGAGTTTAGGGCTGGAGGTTATGGTTGGGTTTGGGGATTAGGGTTTATAGTTGATATCATCATGATCAGGTTTCTGTTTTGTGTTCAAAATCAGATGGTAAATGTTGGGGTTACAGTGTTGAATTTAGGGGGTTATGTTTAATGTTAAGTTTTATACTTAGGGGGTAGTGATTTCATTTAGGTGTTAGAATTAGCATTAAGTTTTAGAATTTGTTTTTGGGGTTCAATTTAGGATTAGGATTTAGTGCCTTACATCTCAGATTTAGAGTTATTATTGGGGTTTATTTGGGTTAGGGCTAAAGTCAGCTTTTGGGTTGTGGTTTAGAGGGGGTTTTTAAAATGGATCATAGAAATTAATGAGTAGTAAGATTTGTAAAGGCCATGGTATCTGTATGCATGGATTATTTGCCCTTGTTCTACATGCTTCTTTTAGAGGGCAGTGAGAGTTGGAAACTGGCTGAGTTGATGCCTGTAGAAACAGGTGTTTTGTCTATCACAAGGAAGATTTTGTCAGCAGAATTGGCCCAGGTACCACATAGACTGCACTAGAATACAAGATGGCTTAGTACAAGTGTGAGCTGCCTGGAGCCCTGGGTTTAAGAAGCCAGTCAGGCATGCAAGTGATACAAACCCAGGAGGAATTACTGCTGCTTTGGAAGACAGGCTCATGGAGTAGGCATGTTTTCCTGACTGATGAGAGAACTGTTGTGCCACTCGAGAGATTCATGGAAAGCAATTCATGCAGCCAGAAATAGTCAGATGCACAAGTAGAAGAGTGGCAAAGAATTCGAGGAAAGTATCAGAAGCTGCAAGATCTGATGATTAACAGTATGAGTCTGATGCTCCTTGTAGGAGCAGCAGCTGCCAGTCACTCCAACCATCACTGGTAAGTGAATCCCAAATCAGATCAGCCAGGCTTTACTCTGATGTCCTTAGCATGTGTTAAACTACAGCATACATCTGTAGAGAAAAAGAACTAACCAAAAGAAAAAGCAGAAATGCATGCACACATTTTTTGAGAAGCACAACTGAGACAGTGACTAGTTTGATAAAAAAAGAAGAGAGTCAGCGGTGTTTAATCCAGGAAAATAGGTAAAATGGGGTTGCCATAGCATTTCAAAGGTGGATAAAGGTACCTTTTGTAGTCTGGATAGTGACTCAGTAGCCATGAGGCATGGAACAAGTCCTATCTAGGCATTTTTCCTAGAGCTAGATAAGAATAAATTATGTATTTTTAATACAGCTATGCTTTAATATGGAAATTTAAAAAAAAAAAAAAAGGAATTATACCCAATTGTTAGGTAACTTAATAATCACCTTAAACAGTCCAGATGAGTTCACAGTTCTCTGACCTGAGCTGATACTACAAGTTCTCATTTTGTGCAAGACAAGCAAAGTTGATGGGCTGTATGATGCCAGGACTCGTGGCTGATGATGTGTCTGTGTTTAATCACTGGATTCCAAGTTGAAAGAAAGGAGCTGACAGAGCAGAAGACTTGGTGCTGTAATTAATCTCAGCATTTAGACTGAGTGGCAGGATCTCCAGTGAAGCAGCACAGGGAACAGGGATGCAGCTCTAGCTCTGGAGTGCAGAGAGGAGTGGCCTGGCCAATTACAGGCTGTAACACCAAGAGATGGTAAGCATTGCCATTCATATAATATAGCTTAGTGCCCATGGATGCAATGGCAAAGCCCAAGCCCCTGTCAGTGCTTTAGGCATCTGCACTCAACATTTCTGCTAAGGTTTCTTAGAACTGAGAACTCTAAAACTGTTTTTGCCACAAAATTTTCCCAAGAAAATACTTCTGCTCTGCTCCGAGCCAGCAAAAAGCAGCAAAATCCAGTTTCTCAGAGTACAGGCAAAGGGAACAGGGCCCTTCCAACAAAGAAACAGGACTGGTGTACGCTGGCATTGAGGCAATGAGAAGGGAAACATTCCTGGTAATCTTTGGAGGTCTTTGGAGAAAACGCTGTTCTCCCGTCTATAGAGCAACTGGAGATTGTTCACAGAGACTCTCTTGTGAACAGAGGGTGTTGCAAAGTCACTAAAGGGGTAGCATAAATTTATTACAGAACCAGAAATTGGAGTGACTAGGGCCAAATAGCAGAACAAGAACAAAATGCCCACTCGGCACATCAGGACAAGCAACAGGGTCCACTGAAAGGAGGGATATCTCAAGTTGAGGCACTCCCAGTGACAGCTTCCAGCACCCAATTGCCTTTTTCTCACTCCCCATTGAATGCCTCAGCCTAGAACTCAGCAAGGTTAGGGGCGTGGGAGCCTCACCCTCATCTCTCTCTCGTGGCAGCAGGTCTCCAGACATGGGGAATGCAGCCAGTCACTGACCAGGCTCTTCAGAGGCGTGTAGAAAAGGCAGCTCCTGACTCAGTGCTTTAAATCTCAGGACTCCTTCCTCCAAGTCGATGCAACACTAAAGAAGGAGAGAGACAGTTACTTGCTGGACATTTCAGATAGTAAACTTCTCTGGGTTTGTAGAGACCTTACAGTTTTCCTTCCCTGTCCCATATCCTGCCTCTTTGCTCTAGTTCCCTGTAAAGGGATTAATCTCCAAACCCTTCATAGAGCCATTTCCTTCCTTCCTATGACCCTCTCTGAGTTGATGTCCTCACATCACTCAGCCATTCAGCCCGTTGTTTTTCCTGTTTTATGAGCCTGGCACGTGGCCACAAATGTGTGACAGGCAGGAGCCAGCTTGCTGCAGCCATAGCGGAGCCACCCAGGAGCCAGGCTCAGCAGAGCACTGACCCTGAGCCAGACTGACAAAAGGAGAGGACCCTTTCCACTCATGGCCAGTGAGTGCTGAACACTGAATGTGATCATACAGCTTCACTTGGCTCACAGTAAGGCCAGAGCTTGTTCTCTTCTGCCTTCAAAGGGCAACACGGGTCTAACTCGTGCTGCCTTTTCTTGTCTCCTCTTCAGTTTCCTCTTGCTGTTTGCAACTTGTATGGTCAGGAATAGAGAATGGGAGATAGGATAGTATCCTACTGAGTGTTTTCTTTCTTAAAACCTTTAAGAAGGACTGGAATCAGTAACTCAGAGCATACTGCACCCAGTCAGGCAGCTGTGCAACAAGCATAGCCCTGAGACCTGGACATTAAGTAATTCTGATGCTGCAATAGCCAGATCTTGGAGAGCTTCCTGAGAGGAGCCCTGCAATAAGCAAGGAGCTGTTCCTTACCTTAAGAGACAACAGAGTCTGGAGGCCAATGCAAAACTCCAGCGTTTCGTCATCTGAGAAGAGAGAAGAGACTGATCAGGCTTTAGATTGTGTAATACTGCCTCATTAAGGAAAGTGTGTCTCTCCTGTAAGAGGATATGAAATACAAGAACATCTGATTCATAAATTTTAATGGTTATAATTTTTTCAATATAAAGCAGATAAAAAATAACAAGGAAAAGGATAAGTTAAACACACCAACATTAACAAGCAGATGGTAATGGTGACAATAAATCAGCACTCTTCTGCCACTCACTGATGAGCTTTTAAAGGAGCTATTTAGGCACAGTCCTGAAGGTGGTCAATGTGAACTTTGCAGCTGATAAGAGAAGGAAATCATGATTATCATGACTACTGTGAGATAAATTTGAGGGGCTTTGTGTGAGTGATTGAAATCTAACATGAGATATCAGAAGGGACTTGTGAGATCCCATAAAACTTACTGTGGGCTGTGTAAGGGAAGGGACAAAAGGCAGAAGGCAAGCATCAGGGTGAATTAGGGGAGAACAAGCATGGGAAAATGGTGAGGAGATGGAAAAAAGGGGCCAGTCACATGCAAGCAGCCTATTGGTTCAGTTGTCTGACCAAAGTCTGCACCTAATGGCTGCAATCTACCTGATCATACTGAATTTTATTAATGGGTTTTTTTCCATGTAACTTGTCTGTCCTACTTGTAACTGCTGAAGTCTTCAGTGTCAGCAAACATAGATGATGTCAGGGGTTAAAGTGATAGCTAATGAGGAATTCCCAGGTCCTGGAGTCTGCAGGAATCAGCAGCCACTTGTAATGTCATTAACACTTCCCATGTCTCCTGGAGGCCTGCTTGCCCTGTGTGGGTGTAATTTATGATTTATTTATAATCACATAAGTGAGAGCACTGTGTGCACAAGGAGATGTAAGACACAGGTGTAGCAATTCTACTCCTTCCAGGCAGCCATTTCCATGTTCCAACAAAATGGGTAGTAGGTGGTAGCTATGGGGTAAATTCACCTGTGCTGGTGCTATTACAGATTCCCCTGCAAGGGCAAGAAAAAGCAGAGTGGAAACCAGGAAAGAAGAGCAATCTGGAGTGTGTAAGAGGAGGAAGCACTTTCTAGATTAGTTAGGAATGTGGGAAGAATGTACATGAAAAGAGGGAGCAAGGGAAGCCTTGGAAATGAGCAGGACTCATTGAAGATGGGGAAACAGATTAAAGCAAGGAGGTAAAGCTGAAAGACTAATAGGGAGAAAGAATAGGGCAGGAAAAAAGACAACCACATTGTTTTCATATGCAGAGCTTAACGTAACTGCAGAACATGCAGCCTTTCTGCTGTTTTGTGGGCCTGCCTCAGTGCCTGCTGGCTTGACCTTGTCTCCTATGGCTCCTTCCTTCAAAGGGTCCTGCTTCAGGACACTGAAGGAGACAGCACTCTGGGGCTTCTAGGTTCTTTCAGGGTGCTCCCTGCAGCAGAGGCAGAGGAGCACACAGAGAAGCACTCTAGGAAATAAGCTGTACCCTCTGTTACTTTCTCTGATGACTTCCAGCCAGCCAGAGATACAAATGCCCATTGCATAGGAGAACATAAGGCACCAGAGGATTAATCAAGCTATCTGCAGAATTTTATGAAAGGTCCATTTTAGAATTGAAATGAGAATTTCTCACATCCTCAGCTAAGACTGAAAAACCATCTAATTCCTCCCCACTTTCAATGTCTTCTGTCTTTGTACTCTTCCTATGCCCTTTGCCTTTGGTTACATTGAGGGTATTCACCGAGTTGTGGTGAGGTTTGCCTGCAGTGGAGATGCAGGCCACATCACCAACCTTCCACCATGTTATGTTTTTTACAAAGGTCCTTTAAGTGCCCTTGGCAGGGCAAGAGGGACACAGGAGAAACAAGGGAGAGGAGGGGCTGGCACTCTCACCTACAACCAGTGCTGAACACAGCACTGTCTCCTGGCCAATTTGCAACTCCATATGTTCTACTCGGCCAACAACGCTGGGGATGGGAAGAGAGAGATCTCCACAGTCCATGGCAGACACTTCTTCCAGCCTGTGGGACACAAGAGGTGTTATTGCCTCAAGTGGAGGAAGAGGAGGAAAACCAGGACTTCTCACTGATGGCAGTTCTTCTAGGTCTCACAGGAACAGGCGTACAAGAGGGGAAATCTCTTTCATACAGTATGTCTGGAGGCAGATTCAAGAAGCAAAATGTCACCACCAGTCACCAGCTGGGCAGCTTTGCCTTGCAGTACTTGCAGACAGAATTGCACAGCTCTGCCTCAGAGTCTGGGGTCTGCACACAATTTTGCCAGTGCTCTAATGCCTCTCTCTGTAGCCCACCCTCTGCATCTTCTCATGAACAGCCATGTGCACATGCAAAACTGCCAGTAGTTATCACTGGGACTGGGAATCCAGAGTGCCTGTGTTCTTGCTATAGTTTTTCCTTTAGCTATCCCTCCTTTTATCCCATGCAAAGACTTACCCCAGCTGCTTTAAACACCTCTTGGAGATGAGGTTTGGTAGACACCCAGTGTTAACAGTCGCTTTCAATACCTGACCTTGGCACTAGGAAAAACAACAACAGATAATTACTGTAGGCTCAAAATGGGCGCATTCAGTCCTCTAACAGTATGCCTTGGACTTTCTGAGCAACCAAGATTTGCCAAGATTTGGTGTTTTAGGCAGTAGTCAGAAGGCAGGAGGTTCATCCAAGACAATGGTGGTTTCCCCAGTGCTCTGCAAAATTGTTCTCAAACACTTCTTTCTGAATTTGTCTTCCTTCTTTTGTATTTGATTGCCCAGACACTTATCTTAGTGACTTTAACTTAAGAGTATTCCAGTCAAGAGATGGATGCACAGTTAGAGAATTTGTTCATAAAACCCACATGGACTTTGTTAGCAAAGCAGTAAGTAACATGCAAAAGTTTCTAAAGTAATAAAAGCATGTGCTAGTTTCCTAGGTTTCATCTCTCCATTTCTTCTGGTGTTGCAGGCAAAAATGTCCCAGAGCTAAACGTTTGTTCTGAGTAGAAAATCTGCCAGAGGGAAAAGTCTGAAGGAGAAGCAGGAACACCCAGGACAAACACACCTGACATGAGCTTGAATTTAAGGCTGTTCCCAAGATAACTGGCAAATCCATGTGACTCTGGAATCCAAGACACAACTTAATCAAGAGATGACTATTTTGTGTAGGGTTAACATCATGTTCCCGTATAGCTCTTTAAGCATATAAACCATGATATTACAATAGTCACAGCTGGTATCATTTACCAAAGGGGGAGACTGCCCTGCACCCAAGTAACCTGTGCATGAATTTACAGGAATAGTTCTTAATGCCTTGCTCATTTAATTTCTTTACCCCTTTGAACATGAAAGGGAAAAGGAGATGTGGTTTCCATCTGTTTTCTGTCCCCTCTGCAGAGAAGTCCTTAATGGCAGGCCAGGGGTGATGAGGTAACAGCAGGTTGCATTTATTTCAGGGGTCTAAAAACATAGGTTTATCAAGGACATCAATAAGAATTAGGTTCAGGAAAAAAAAATAGAGGAACAGGAGTTAGTAAAGGAACTGGAAAAGATGGAGTAACTGTGATCTACAAAATACATCTTCACCTTTGGTGCCTAATCATACCTATTCTTGACAGCCTAGTTCTTCAAGCCTCTGTCTTACACCACAGTCCAAAAAAAAAAGGCCACCAAACAAAACCCACACACAAAATTTTCCTTTTGGGAGGCTCATTGTAGTCCTACTAACATTTGTAGTTTTCCTGTGGTTCCTTCTCTTCCATCCTCTGTGGCACTCTGTGACATGAACCACTCAGAAACAGCAACAGACCTGCCACTTCTTCTCTACTCTTATGCTCAGTCCCAACAATTTTAAATGCTTGAACACCTTAAGCAGTTCAGCACAGCTAGGAGGGACCCAGTGCAGCACCAGCAGGGTCAAGGAAAATGTCTCAGTTTCCTGATTTCCTATCTAAGCTGTTTATGTTTATTAATCCTCACAGAGACCTACATCCAGTATTTCCAAGATTTCATTTTCAAAAATGTGCACTCTGTGAGTAGTTATATAAAAGGAAATAGCTCCTGTGAGAAATACTGGAATGCTGCAAATAGACAGTACTAATGGAGTCCCTTTCAGCCCAAACCATTCTGTGATTCTATGGCAAAATGTCTCCCTTCTAACTTTAGAGATCTGCAATGTCTGTGCTGCCTGGTCCTCCCTAATACATCTGCCCTGCCTGAAAAGGCTGTGGCCAGACGAAGCAGAGAGGCAAGAAATAAAGCACAGAGTCAGGTGCACGGCACACATCTGTCTCCACGTCCTCTCAACTCAGAAACAAGACCTGGAACATGGAGAGCAATTGCTGAGGAATCACTTGGGAGCAGCAGACTTGAGATGCATGAGCTGCTGTTGTTATAATAAGCTTAAGCTGTATCACTAGGCAGATTACTGAGTTTTGCTTCAGAGCAGGCTGGGAAATCTGTAAGTTAGAGACTTGATAGGATATAACAGGGCAGTGATTATTCTGTAGAAAGCAACATTTAATCTCATTCAGTGTAAACAGCTCTTCACCACTAACCATTTCCCTAGAGAACTCACCAGGAGCCTGAGGAAAGTCAGCATACCACAAATACAATGCAGGCAGCTCATAAGCACTGCAAGGCTTCTTGGACTAGAGGACTTTCATCACTTTATCCAATCTCATCCCTTCTCCAGAATTATCAGTCTGTTACTGCCAGTCACATTTATTTTTTATCTAAATGTCAGTTATGGAAATTTCCAATAAAGAGGGGAAGGGGAATCAGTAAGCATCACTATTCATAAAGAGCTGTGTTTTCTGAAATTATGTCAGTTCTGAAGTCGAGAAGCTGCTTTAGCAAACAAAAGGCTGATCAATCCCAGGTTGCTTTGGCATAGAGGAAAACTGTCCTTCTACACCAGTGAAATCTTTCAGCATCTATTTCCAAGTCAACAAGAGACAAATCCCACCACAAGAAATAACAGCTTGATTTTATGTTGCAGATGCCAGTTGTCACTAGCTTTCCAAAGTGCTTTTCAAAAACTGTCACAAAAAGGGGCAATTCTGCTAAAGTACCATCTGGGCAACCCACCTAAGCAAATAGGAGGGTGAGTGCAGCACAACTGTTATAGACTAGGTCTGTCTGTGATCTCGGGGACTTAAAAGGCCTTACACATAGGGCAACTAAAACCTGTTAGAATGAAAACACTCACTGCCTGAATCTTCATGTATCACTAAGTCTACAGATATTTGGGTTTATTCCCTAGTCAAGTTCAGCTACAAGCCAGGTGATGCATTTGTTACCACTTTGAGATTTTCAGCATACTTGCCTGTGTGTAAGTGATAGATTATCTTTCCTCAGGAGTCAGGGAAAAAAAAAAAAGACTTCTCTGGGGCTGTGCTCCATTTCTAATAAAAACCTCACTATAATCAAGCAGATCTCCAAAAGGCACCAGCTCTCCTCTCTGGTTCAAATGAACTGGCAGCCTGAGTCCTATTTCCTGCCACAGCTCTGTTACTGACAGGAGAGGCTTTTTGAAGTTCACAAATGTGATCAAAAGCAGCAAGACAAAAAGAAGGGGAGGAGACCTTCCCTTCCTTCGGCGTAAGATCAAGTGTGACAAACAGTGACAGGTTCCTAAGAAGGATGGAATAGAGACAAACGCCTGTGCAGAATTCAGGGAGCAGTACATGCAGTGTTAGACCTATTTCCTTGCTTGTGATGCTCATTAACCTTCCTTTGTGAGGGAAAATAAAATGTGGGTGACAGCTGGGGTTCAATCCATTAGAAACACAAAAAGGAATGACTGGTGGACTGTAACACTGACTTAGCTACTGCCCCTGGGATACAATACCTGTACATGCCTGTCCTTGTTCAGTGTGCATGCCTGGCAAAACCCCCACCCTTTATCACTAAATTTCCTCCTGCAGAACAATAAGGAGAGGCTATTAAAGAAAAAGAAACACCTTTATGTGCTCAGAAACAGGCTCCAAGTAATTGGAGAAATTACACTGAGAGCCATTCATCCTACTAGTCTGTCCCCAGGTGTGGTTATGTTAACCCAGCTATATTAAAGTCTAAAATGCAGGGTAAGCAATGCCTAACTGCAGAAGTAAAGGCTGCAAAACAAACCAGACAGTGGCTTTGCTTGAAACTGAGATACCTGATCTAAAAAAAACTTCCAGAAACTTGCTACCAGGCTGTGTTCTGATCATAATTTATTATGCCAAATGAATTTTCAAAAACATATATATGTTTTTCTTGGAAGTGTAGCCATTACACTGGGATATGGGAGACATTCTTTATGACAGGCAACTGAACTAAAACCAGCTTTAAAATGGGTTTTGTACAACAGGTCTGTATCTTGGTGAGTCTGATATCTGGATGGAACTGTGCAGCTCTAACCATTCAGCCCTCTTTTATGTGCCACAGCTTTTGGATGTGCTTTCTCCAACTGCAGGGGCCAGGGAGTAGTGTGCTCTGCTGTATAGGAGGATATAAGAAGAAAAGAGAGCTAAAAATACTGCTTCCATCAAGACACATAGCTATGCTAATTTGGAGCACAGTTAGCCACTTTCTGAAGAGGTTCTTTGACACCTGAGAGAATCAGACTAGACTGGAACTAGTTAAATGTAAATCAGCTTGAGGCAGCGGTCTTCATGTGATAAGGAGACATTCCTTGCTTCTATATGCAGTTATAAAATACCCCATATCATGGGAAAGCTGGCCTTCAAAGGAAGGATATGTGATTAAGGTAATTTATCTTCAAATATAGGCAACTAGAAGGCATGTAGCAGAAAGGTTTTCCTCTGGCTTTTGGAAAACCTGCATCCAAACTCTAGGAGAGGCCATGCATGAAATCTTTTCTCTTTGGCTGCAGCTGGCTTTCCAATTTGTAATTCAGCATGGCCCTTGGGAGGGGGGCAGCTGGAACTCTGAGCATTTGTCATCACTGTGAAATCAGCAGCACTGTATTGTTGCCTTACCTGGCACTGTATTAGCAGGGGTGAAGTCTCTTTTCTCCTGTCCTCTCCCTTTTCCATCTTTTCATCCTGGTCTTTTGCCAGCGGAGATTGAACCCGTGCAGGCTGACACCTGGCCTCGCCCCGCAGCTTGTTCAGGTTGCCTTCCAAGAGGCGCCGCTGGACCACACTATGAGGCTGCTGTCTCCATCACAAAGAAAGAGAAATCCCAGCTAAGCATGGAGCTAAGGACAAGGACATTTGCTAGCTCAGGGATGCAGGTTGCAAACGCTTGACCCAACTGATCGTGCTGATCAAAGACACCCTCATCCAAAAAAACATTCTTTAAATCTCAAGATTTTTTTTCTGTAGCCGCAAATTTAGTGTTAAAGTGTTGGGATATCTGTGACAGGCAGTTCTCTGGGATGCAATTATTGGAGGAGAAGAACATGCCTGATGCATGTTCTCCCCACACATCTCTGTTCCTTCAGCTAAACATCCGCTGGAGAATCTCATTCCTGTTCAGCGTAATGCGGTGCACTGCCTGCTGGTTGCATGCTGACATCCCAGCAGGCACATTCACACCTTCTAATGTGGGAGGGCACGAGGAATGCAGCATGTGTGTGATGTACATGTGGGCAAGAAGGCAGGACTGCAGATATTTTAGGTATACGAGCAATTATTTGTAGTGAAACTGGAAGCACCCTGAGGAGGCAACTAAAAAGAGTTTTTATTGTTCCTCAGATTTGGTCTCTGCTCCCCGCCATCAGATGCTCTAGGTTTTGACCAGTATTGATCCATCCCGTCCCTGCACAGCTACTCAACCAACAGTGGGCAACACCAATGAAACAGGTGCCTGCTGGAGGTAGCTTTGTCCTCTCCATGTACTCAGCCCCATGGCCCTTCTGCAGGAGAGCAGCTGCTCTGAGCTGGCCATGGCATTCCCAGTAACAATTGCATGGAGAAGAAAGGCAAACAAGCTAAAGAGGTTAATGTGCTACAGCTTTAACTGTTGTTTTTATCTTTCTAAAGAAAAAGAAAAAATTGAGTCATCTCCTAGGTGGTGCAGCAGTTTGATGGAGGATCTTGTCAATGGGCAGGCCAAACACCTGAACTAGACCAGACCTGCCAATTAGCTGGGCTGCATTAACCCCACAGGTTACTTGTGTTTTGGACCAGCTTCATGTATGGCCAGAGAGCTGAGGCCAGACAAGTGTGCAAACTGCAATCTGAAACACCCTGACTTGTCAGATTTGGCCAATGGTTGGTGCAGGACAGCTGTCACTGGCTCTTTGGTCACACTCACCATTGCTCTTTGCAAGATGCCAAGCCCCTCATGCCTCTGTTTCCCTGCCACTCAAGGAGTGAGAGTCAGATCGTTCACGTGCTGCCTGAGAAACACTGCAGCAGTCAAAAAAGTGAGGTAAAAACGTCCCTCTGTTCCTGGTCTTTTTTCCCAGCCTACTGTGGCAGCCCACAGCACAGCTGGCCGTTGTGCTTAGCTCCCTAAATACTCTGAGCACAGTGCCAGTCTGGCTGCCAGCTAACATCTGGGCCATGGGAAAAGGGCAGGGAACAAACAGCAGGTCTCCAAATTCCCATCCTCCCTCCTGCCTCTCACAGTCTGGCATGCCAAGGACCTTTCCCTCTTCCTGCAACCTTTCCCACAGAATGAGCAAGCCCTTTGCAGCTGCCAGCTCTGTCCCCTTCTTGTCACTCAGGCTGGGAAGAGGCCACGTGCTGGGGGGATTAGCTGAGCTTGGGGATTTTGGAGGCATCTGATTCAAGAGCAGGCTCCTAGGGGCCCTGCTTATGTTCTCTCTCACCAGCGAGACAGAGAAGTGGAGGGACCACTGTAGCTCCTGCACTGGTCAGAAACTATTAGATTTAGAGGATGGTAAGGGAGGATGTTGTGGCCAGGAGCTGGAAAGAATTCCCTCTCAGGGCACTTAAAAGGACCAGAGAAGATTCCCAGTGCAACTTAGGGAAAATTCAGGTTCTCCAATGTGAAGCCTCGAGGCTTTGCTATGATTAGTGACATTGTATGAGCTGGGGATCTTGATTTTTGGGAGGCGAGAAGCCAGCTCTTCAGACCTCCTTGGTACTTCCAGAATGTCTTAGCTCAAGTAGCTACTTACTTTTTATTTTGCCATTAAAAAAAACCCTTCAAACTGATCACGCTTTTTGTTGCAAAGCTGGAAACATGAGGTCCCCACAGAAATATATAATTACTCATTATTTGAGACGTGATGGGCCCATCAAATCAAAGGCACTGCTGGATGCATTGCATAAGCTGAGTGCACACCCAGAATACACAGAAAAGAGTGGCAAAAAGTAACAGCCTCTGTCTGCAAAACAAAGCAGGTATTTTATTTCAAATTACATGAGGCCTTGCTCTAATTTTAGTACATGGAGCTACCACAGCTGGAGTCTCTGGCACTGTCAGTGGAGACCTGTTTTGGGGAATTAATTAAACTTTCATCCCAGTGTAAGTGCTATAGGAATCAGGGGCGTTTTACTCTCTCCAAATCAAACTCTCCAGCACTTCCTACTGCTGCTTCATTTTCAATACATTCCTTTTTTGTATTCCTGTCCTCCAGGAGGGAGCGAGATCAATTTAGGAAAAAGAGATGGGGTTTTCATAGGGCTGGAGAAGTGCCTAGAGAAATAAGCCAAAAGCAGATTTTGGACTCTGATTTGCAGCGCCCAAAGCATCAGAGCAATATCACAGTGTCTCATCAAGTGGCAGGAACTGCTGAATCCCTCTTAGAAATTTGCTCCAAGTTAAAGCAGAAACGGAGGTACCACACTGACCCCGGGTATGGCACTGTGTGTGTGAACTTGACACAGCAGCCATACTTTATTTTGTGCCCTCTAACAGGAGACAAAATGTCCATGTGAGAAAAAAAGCATGTCATGCTTTATTCACTGCTCCCCAGGTCAGTGGTAAAAATGTTTCAGCTGTTGTGTTATGGACCCAGCATGAAGTTTACAGTGGGTTGCAGGGACAGAGCACTGCCAGCACACAATGAGTTCTCCTGCCTGGAATGGTTAATTCCAGCAGGAGAGCTGCCTGTGGCATGTGATTTAGACAAGGACTGTCTTGCTCAAGGAACCCCTTGGGGCTTGAGGGTGCCAGTTGCCATTTTGAGGCACGGTGTGACAGGAGTCAATCCCAGAGCAAGGCTGGTAGATGTTTCTGCCTGCCTGCGTGGCTGGGGTCAGCAAACACGCACTGAGAGCCTCCGAAGCGGCTCTTCTCCATGCCCTGCCCGGGGGCGGGCCCAGGGTCACGCCCGGCTGTGCTGTGAGGGGATGTCGAGGCTGCAGCGCTGCAGGCCCCGAGGGCCAGCGCGGCTCTCCAGGCTCCAGGGTGACCAGAGCTCCTTCCCCACAGAGAGGAAAGTCCCTGCTGCTCGCTAAGACAGCGCTGAGCCACGGAGGGACATTCCATGCTGCCAGCCGTGTGTGCGCCTGCAGAAAGTGAGGCGACAGCTCAGGGGGGTTCGGAGGAGCCGCCCTTGACCCTGCCATGCCAGGGACACCCAGCAGCTGTGAGGGAGCTGAGGCAGCTGCGGGGAGGGTGCAGGATGTGCCAGCACGGGAAAGAGGCACTGAGCCCTCATCTGTGAGCCGCTGCACCCCGAGGTTTCAGCGAGGAGGGTGAGCTCCCCGTCAGTGCCGGGGACATGGCAGTCCCACATGTGTGGCCCTGTGCCACTGCAGACCTCGGGAGCTGGGAAATGACTGGGGGCACACACACGAGAGCATCAGTGGGGTTGCTGTGATTGTCTGAGGATACAGTGGGAAGCACAGACTGCAGGGAGGGGCAAGATCTTTTATGACACCCACTGCCACAGAGGGAACAAGGGATTGTGCCCCCATAACAACCAGACATGAGCCCTCTTTTGAGAAAATGGTTTAGACCTCCACATCCTTGAGCAGTTTAACTCTACGGTGGAGAGAACTTGGACAGCAAAACTGCCAGAGCAAGGAGAATATGTGTGCAGTTGAGCCAGTAATAGATCCTGTGGGAATCTGCTTCCAGCCTTGGGGAAGCCCTTCCAGACCACAGAGTGCCAAGGCTCCTGGAACAGACCTCCCTCCCTCCCTGGTGCTCCCTGATCCACGTCACCACAAGGAGATGCCCACAGGCCTCGCTCCAGTGCCTCCTCCCCAAAGGAGTCATCCAGAGTGCCAGGCACTGCATCTGCCTGTGTGCCTGGTTTGCAGTCCTGCCCTTTGCTTGCCCCTCCATAAATTCAGAGACTGAGGGGAAGAGAAAAATGCAAAAAGGTGACAAGGTCAAACATAAATCTCTCAGAGTTTTATGAATTGTACTTCCCTTCCTTCTGAGTCTAGGAAACGTTCTACTTTTGGATCATGCAGGAATGCATGGGGGCTTTCAGAGATTTCCCACATGGAAATATACATGTCACATGAACATATATTAGTACTTGGTGAATGGAAATTTGGATTCTGGAGAGTCCTTCCATGTCTACCTGAAGAATTTAGTTCCTATGGGGAGGCACAAAAAGATGGATGCAAGAAAATGAGTGATTAATTCTTTCCTCTGACCCTGACCTGCTCTTAGGTGATCCTGAAGGGAAGTTTCATTTTTACTGAACCTATGATCCTTTCACAAAGCCTGACAGCAGTTCCCAACCAGAGTGAAAGCTATTAGGAGGACTCCCTCCCAGGGGGTCCCAGTGGACTCACCAGATCCTTGGAGGTGCCAAGCCTTGTCAAGCCATCCAGGGGCAGCAGGTCAGCAGAGTCCTTGTGCACAAACTGGGTGGCCTGTTTGAGGCGCCTCTTCTGTTGCAGAATAGCTTTGTTCCTCAGCTCCATCTCACATTCCTGTCGCTCCAGGTCAGGGGTACCCTCGCTCTGCTTTTCCTCCTGGTCTCCTTGCCCCAGTGGCAGGGGGCAGCTCTTCCTTGTGCTCATGGTGAAGATTCAGACGGAGCAGGTCCTTGGTATGCTGGGCTGTTCCCTGAACTCGTCTCCTGGTGTGTGTTTGCCCTCTGGAAGCTGACTCAGTCTCAGATCTCCCTTCCCTTTCCCTTCCCCACGGCTCTCCTTCTCTTCCTTTCTCTGCCTTTCCTCCTGCTCTCTCAGTTATAACTCACCCATCTCTGAAGTGTCTCGGAGCCTGTTTCTCCCTCTGTCCTCTCCACTCCTCCGTGTTCCTCTGCTCCCGCCTCTTCCTCCCCTCACTTCTCCTGCCCTGACTGCAGCTTTGCCTCCTCCAGTCCGTGGGTCCCTGTCGTAATAGAAAAAGCCCCGCGTCAGAAACCGCTTTCCATAAATCACGGCAGAGCCGGCAGGATGCTCCGGCTGGAAAAATCCAGCAGCAGGAGGATGGCCCGGCTGCTGGGGGCTGGACTTACCCCGGCGGGCTGCGCGCACGCACCGCGCGTCTCCGTGCCCGTGTGTCCGTGTGTGTATGTGTCTGTGTGTGTCCGTGCGTGTGCCCGCCTGTCCCCGGCTCCATGGGGACACGCCACATCTCCCGGCGGCAGCCTGCGCGCCCCGCTGCCGCTGCCGGCGGGCTTTGACGCATCTCCGTGTCTCTGTGAATGCTGGCAGCAACTCGGGCCAGCCTGGAAGATGCAGCAGCGCCTTGGTAAATGGGAGAGAGTATCCTCCTCAAGGCTCCTGGCAGGCATGCCCAGTCTCATTTCTGCAGACAGTGTCGTGCCTTTGCAATAGGCTGCACCGGAGGATTTTTCTGTGTAATTTGAATGAAACGCTGAAGGTCTGGTTTCTGTTTCCAGACAATGCAAATGTAAGGTGCCCGACTCTGCCCTCATTTTCACCCCACTGAATCGAGAGCAATCCCTTCCGATATGGCAGAAGCCTAAAATCGCTGGCTTGTTGACACCAGCAGACCTGGCTCCCTGTTAATACCAAAAGAGTGCTGACACTGCTGCAGTGTGGGATGTCTCTGGACCAGAGCAGACATCCCTTCTCTCAGGGCAGACAGGACATGGTAGAGCTCCCCTTCTCAACTTTCTGTCTCCATACTGTCCTGTTTGAAACTATGAATTTTAACTTGAAGGGATGCTGTCTCATTTTGATCCCTTTTCTCTGGTTAATGCACTGCCCCATTAAGCACCAGTTCTGATATCATGTACAGAGGAGAAACGAAAACTTTACTCAGCTGTGAAGCTAAGAACAGTATTGCGTTTCCAGGAAAGCCAGCAAGGGGTGAAACAGCTTTCATGTGCAACATAGAAGGAATAGCAGCAACTGACTACAGAAGTTACAGCAAAAAGACACTTTCTGCTGATCCTTTTGTTTTGTTTTCTATCTTATTAGTATGTAACTTTCCAGTATTACTGATTATTACAAATTACTTCTGTGTTCTAGATTGTGTATTTAAAAAGTGAGTATGTAATATCAAGAAGCAAGTCCAATACAAGGTATTATGGTTTCCACCAAATCACTAGATTTGTCAGGAATGGGAGTAGAGGTACATTCTAACTGCTTTATACACCAAGGCCACACTTCAATGCCATAATGCAGGCAGAGTCGAACAAGAGCTCAGAGGTGTTTTGAGCTGTCCTTATCTATTCGTAAGTCAAATTAAGAGGAGAATTTAAGTAATGGGTTTTTCCAGGGAAGCTGTGTTCCCACAGTCTTTTTCTCCTGACTGTGGGTTGCTCTGATCCCTGATTTACACACACTTTTGACCTCCTGTGGCCCCACTGAGTATCCTTTGAGTCTTGTCATCAAGTCCTTTAACCATCCATGTAAACCAGTACTGAATCATCACCTCTACTCTCACACAGGGCCAAGAGGTGTTTCCCCTCCTGCTGACTGTGAATACTTCTGCAGGCCAGCCACAACAAGGCAGATGATGACAGTAAGGGCACTGCCAATTTTTTTAGGACCAGATCATCTGCAGTTCTTGCCTTGAAGCCTATGGGTAGAGTTACACAGTTTCTGATAAGATCACCTCCCACCCTGGATGCGTGTGCGGGAATGAAGAGGGAGCTCTCCTATTTCCCAGTCCCAGCACCTCCTTGCAGCTAGCCACCGTTTATTAGTTTATTTTGCACACAATTTTGGCAAAGCCTAATCAAAATTGGTTTGCCATTGCTTGAGCAGTTCTGCTTTTGGGTCTCACCAGTTAGTCCTGGTCCCTAATTCATCGAGTATTTCTCTTTGTGCCTCAAAGGGGAGAAACCTTCAAGTCTCGTTTAAAGCTTTTTCTCCTCCTTCATCACTTCTGCTTTTAAGTGCAGATCACTTAACTCTTTATATCCTGTGATGTGTTAGTTCCTTGATCTGGCAAAAAACCCCATTATTTTTAAGGGGGTGAAGTCAGCTAAGGTGCTATCTTCTTCTGTCAGAGGCATGCTAGGTTCTAGGTCACTGATTTTTTTCTATTCAGCTATTACTTTTTCCGCTCTGTTCTTCTTAAACAGAGCCCATTTACTAAGTAGGTTAGGTGATTTCTGGTTTTGGGTTTTTTTTTAAATTTTTTTTCAGAATGGACATCTTGAAGATTTTTTTATGAGAAATCAGACTGGAGTGCAGTAAATTTAAGGGGATTTTCAACAGTTATACTTTTCCCAGTCATCTTTTGTAGGCCCTGAAAAATAATGCATGACTCACCAGTAACCTGTATTAGGAAAATAAAACTGATTTTGAAACAAGTAGTCATACACTACCCCATATATACCAATAAACTATTTACTGATGCAGTCACATGAAATAATCATAACACATTATACCTCGATATTCTGCACCCTTCATACAGAAATCTTTACAGGATGTGTGAAAGTGCTATTTAGACAACAGAAGAAACACTCTGCCTTCTACAGGATATAAAAGCCCTTCTCCCTGCTTCAGCTACCAGCTTGGCCTTCCAACTCAAGCAGTTAAAGGTCAGTGACAGCTCTGGGGCAAAAGGTTCCAGGTGCTAAGCACTTTAGCTGTGTTTGTGGCTGTTGTTCCCTGGACCTGATCACCTCCATGCCTGAGAAACCCTGAAGAAATCAGAAGTAGTGCTCATACTTCTAAGGAAAGGCACTGAAGAGCAGCATTTCCCAATAGCCAGTTTGCCCAGCCAAGAATCAAGAGAGGATCAATACATCCCAGTCAGCTACTCCTCTGTTGGAAGAAATTAATGAATAGTACCTGGAGTAGTAAAGGGGAGAAATGGATTCCTTTGCTGAAGGAAGCAACTGGCAGATTAAAGAACATGAGACAAGGGTTTTACTTCTCTCTGCCAGGAGCATTAGGGAGTATCTCAGCTCTTTGAGAAGCTGCTCTGTTGAGGGCTTTCAGTGGTTTGGCTTTAAATTTCACAGACTGAGGTCCTTCTTCCAGAGATTTTCCCTGTATCTCACTTCTGGGAAGCTTTACCTAGCCTAATAATTTCCCTTTAATATATTACACTGCTACTTTAGCAACTTCTTATGGTTGCTTCTCTTTCTTAGAGATTTCTTTCCAGCTTTGAATTTTTCTCTTTCAACAGTTTGGAAACTATTATTTTGTCCTCCTGAGATTTGACACAGTGCAGGTGGGAGGGTGGGTTGTAAATGGAGAGCTTTACATTTCTTTTGTGACAAGTTGGGTGTTTGCAGAGCTCAGCAATAGCCCCCACATGATGTAACTGGCACAGAGGTTGTTTTTACAGCACACCAGTTTCCAGTGCACCATCTCAGTAGTAGTGTAAGATTCACGTGGGTGTAGAAGTGACCCTGGGTGTAGCAACTATGTCAAAGCCAGGAGATTCCTTGTGGTGGATATTGCAGGATAACAATGAGGCAACTTTTCTGCTCATTCTCCTGCACTCTCACAGCCTGCGCAGTCTGTGGATGCACAGATGGTGCAGAGGAGGAATGAGAGGACAAACCTTACTCAGGCAAACCATGCATGCTTCTGCCTCCCTTCCATCTCTGAAAAAGATTCTTTGAAGAAGAAAAGGTTCCTCTGCTTTGAATTCCCTCCAGTTTGTCTATTTGTATAATAAAATACCTTTGTATTCTTGAAATAGTAAAAGGTTGCAGTATTTATATCTGTGAGCATGTCTGGCAAGTTTCCTTGAGATAAATGTCATCTCAGATGTACATAATGTTTAGCTCGGCTGCTGGACAGCCAAGTGTCCTGCCGGCAAGGTCAGTCAGAAAGTAGAATAGTTTGCTTAGTTAGGTAATTTAGGGTCAAGTCTCTGTAGTGCATCTATGGGATAGATTTATGCTTCCACCGTGGCAAACTTGGAACAGTGTTGTCCAATGTGAAATTCCTCTGCTGTATAAATATTTCTTGATCATTATAATTATGAATACAATGTCATTATAAATATGATATCATTATAAATATGATAATTTGTGTCCTTTCTGTATTGATTTTCTTGTTTGGGCCAAACTGCATTAAAAAGGGGCCTTTTCTGTTTGGATGGAATTTTTATCGTTGCCACAGAACAGTTGCTGATCGTGCAGCAGGCAATACAGAATTTCCCCTTCCATTACACAGCTACACAAATCACACTAGAAGACTTTGGCTTTGTTTTCAGGAGGGGAAAGAACTGGTGTGCATTTCCACTGATGCATGTAGCAAGGGCAACTGACTTACTCATGCTAGAGTTTCTCTGTGCTCAGCATGAGGTTTAAAGTAGAGAATATTTGCTGGTAGGAATATGCTTACCCATAAAACTCTGCAAGAGCCTGAGATGAAGGATAGTTATGCATTTAAGTCTGATAGAACAGTACTTGGAAATGTGTAGTGTCAAAGTTGTCTCTCCTCTGTGTGTCTCTGTGTAGCTCTTTCATTTTGTTGTCCCTCCACTTCCCACCCATAGGGAGAACAATATTTCCATTATCCACTTGGCTTGAGGCTAAGAATGCACTTGACACTAACACAGGCACTTTTTTCTAAGTCTCTACATAATGCCAGAAAAATAATAATGAAAATTTTACACCATTAACGCTCCTTTCAGAGGATGTCCTTAAAGCTGAGTACTTGAACAGTAAAAGCCAGAATGAGAGTTGCCTGGTAAAGCCTAATTTGGGATGCATATGTGTGGGCTTATTAATAAAACCACCTACAGAGTCTTGGCAAGGTGCTTTGAGTGGCTGTTTATGGGCTTCTGTAACAACTTTTTTTTTTTTTTTAATGTAAAAGAACAAGAGGAAAGAATAAAGACAATCACCTATGCACTTTTTGCCTGTGCCCAGCTGACAGTAGAATCAGAGCAGATCTCATCTTGTTCAAAACGAAGCCCAGATATAGTCCTTGGAAGGTAAGAATCTCTCTGATGGCTGTTTTTGCCTCCAGTGTCATTTCCTTTGGGGACAGGTTTTACTTTCAGAGTCCCCCATCAGATGGTGTGGAAAACTTCCCTATCAGCAGTTGCCAGGTGTACTGTGATGTTTCCTGTTTTATTTCTTTGTAAATGGCTTCTTTTGCACCTTAAAGCAGTTGAGATCAGTCAAGTTCTTCATCAGTCAGCAGTATAACTTGCTGAAATTAACTTAACCAGTGGGGGAGTCAGCCACTCTAGAGGGTGTTGCAGCCCACCTCCTGTTCTCTTGTTCAGGCAGACTTTTATTTAGAAATGCAGTAATTCAAGCATCAGTGTTACAGAGTAAATCTTTCAAGTCATGCTCCTGTTGTGGATGGCTTTTCAGGGATAACTCCTCAGTCCTGCTTAGTGAGCTGGCACCTTTTCCACAGTGTATTTTCTCCTTGCTTCTCCGTGCAAGGCCCATGCCTTGTAAAAGGGGCAAACCCAAGACCAAAAATTAGTATTTCACATCTCTAATGCTTTTCTGTGGTACCTAATCATTTTGCCCCAGTCTTAAACCTCAGGACTCTTGAATCTCTTGAATGCAACCTTTGACTCTTTCTTTATGCTCTCAAACAACCTCAAGTTGTGCCAGTGGAGGGTTGAAATTAATATTAGGGAAATTTTGTTCATTGAAAGGTTTATCAAGCATTGGAAAAAGGCTTCCTGAACTAGTGGCTGAGTCACTATCCTGGAGGTATTTGAAATGTGTAGATTGTGACATTTAGGGACATGGTTTAGTTGTGGGCTTGGCTGTATCAGGTTAATGGTTGGGCTTGATGATCCTAAATGTATTTTCCAACCTAGATGATTCTATGGTTTTTCTGAACCCTGTCCCCATCAGACTCTTTGAGACATCTTCCTCTTACTAAGATCTTTCCGTGTATCACCCACTCCCTACAGCCAGCAAAAGTCCCTTAGACACAAGAGAGCTCATGTTGCCATGCTCAGCTTCTGGAAGTTGTAAAGAACAAGTTCAGGAAGAAATCTCTGCACACTCCAGCAAGACTGTGCTAGGACACATTCTGTACTGAATAAATGTCTTCTCAGATTTTAGTTGCCAGCTGACTCTCCTAAGGATGTGAAATAGATTTGTTAAAAGAATGTTTATAACAGCCAAAAATTGGAAAATTTTCACTCGGCTCATAAAAAGGGAAATATCAAAGCCAAGAAGGACACCCTGACAAACATCCTTTAAAACCAGGGAGGCACTTGGTCTTTTCAAGAAAAGATTTGCTACAAAGGCTTTTTTAATCTGAGAAAAATATTCTTGTGCTCTCATTTATTGAAGCAATTGGACTGCTTAAACTGCATTCCCTGTGTTCCCCTCCCCTTTTCTCCCCAGCAGAATAACTCTACCTGAGGCTGATATTCATTATGGCTATTTTCTGCTCAGACAATTCAGGATTTTATGATGGAATCACCAGCACAGTAGTACTTGTAGTGCAGAAGCAGCTTTGTGTACACAATGCACATACAGTGGCAGAGGGATGTGTTATCACCCCGGGGATTTGATGGATAACAAGGCTGCTGTAACAATGTAATTTTATTTTTGATTTTAAATACTGGACTCCTTTGGTTTCCTAGCCTTTAGGCTGCATTTGTATGTGCACCAGCTGCTTGTTACATTCTTGATGGTTAGGCCGTGGCACAATTTAAATGGCAACTGAGATTGTCTCATGATCTTCTGACTCCAAGATTTGAATAAAAACAACAAATAAATAAAATCTGAGAGTCAGCCATGGGAAACAGCAAAACAGCTTTTATCACTGCCGCATGCCAGTCCCATGGGTATGCAGAGCAGAGTGCAGACTGTCAGGAACTAATTAGCTACAGCATGGAGCTCCTCAGATCAGACCATTCTGTGTCATTGACATCATTACTTGCAAATACTTGGAGAACAGTATTGATGCTGAAGGCATCTTCAGTGATCCTGCAAGGGATGTGCTTTATGGTGCCAGTTCTGCTGCATTCCTGACCTTTCTTCCCCTCATGGAGGAATTGGATTGGATGCTAAATATATCAAGATTTCCAGAACTTAAAGGCTACCATGAGATCAGGCAAAACTGCTTCAAACAGAAGCTTTCCTAAAGTGAAGCTTAAAGTGGAAAATTCATGTGGATAACTCAGGACAGATTAGACCACCAGACTCATATAAATGCTCCTAAAGTGTTTCAGGGCTTTGTAATATACATGCATTATCCATAATAGAAATTTAAGATGAAACACAGTTCCACAATCTAAAATAGATTTGTGCATAGACAAATATGTAATCTCAGAATTCAGAATAAAAAAACCCCAAAACATATAAGTAGTCTAAACATGTTACTTAGAGAGAAAAGTATGAAGTTGAGATGGAATGGTCTGACCTGTTGCATAATGATATTATCCAAAAATTTGTCTTTATTAAAATTTACAGAAAAATACATTAAATATGAAAGAATACAGTACACCAAGAAAAGATACCATGCTGTTAATAAAAACATTATTCTATCAAAAATATCAACAATATTAAGAGGTTCTTCTGAGGTCCAGTGACGATGAGGAGAATTTTTTTTCCTGTTGGAAAATTAGTCCATCCTTTAAACAGCTGGGCTTCTAATGAGCCAGTCTCTTGTTTGTAACCACAGATGAGTACAGAAAACCTACCTTCTACAAATTGCACCGCTAAATAAACAGAGGCCTTCTTGGCAGCAACCTCCTACACATCCATGAGAAGGTAATAGAGACCAACAGAAGGCATTGGAACATAAATCCATGTCTGACTGTAGTTCATTAAAAATTTGTGCTGTTTTGGCTGTTTTCCTTGACTTTCTTAAATAACATCATTAGATGTTTCTGGGTTTAAATTTGGTACATTAAAAAAAAAAAAAAAAGCAGCTGTAGCATATTCTAGGAGAAGGGAATACAGGTAACCTTGCCACTGATAGGTAACAGCTGTGTTAATTCCCTAATACAGCCTCACCCCTGATGAATCACAGCTATAGCCAATACAGATAAGTGTGATAAAAGGGAGGGGGTTAGCTGGTGGGGGGGAGCATCATGAAGGAAGAGCAATTTCGAAAAAGAGAGAATTATGAAGGAGGATCCTGGGGAGAGAATCACTGCTGTGAGGTCAGTCTGGGTCTGCAGTCAGAGCCTGTTGGAACCTGTAGTCCCAGTCTAGCCAGGTAAAAGCTGAAGTCAGAGTCTGTAAACTGATACCTGCAGTCAGAGTTTAGCAGGAAATAACCAGCAGTCAGAGGTTACACGGGAAACCTGCAGAAGGAGCTTGCTGAAGCAAGAGTCAGTGAATAGTTGGAGTTAAGGTGGCTAAGCTGTAAAGAGAAATAGACCAGGGCTCTTATCATGCTGTGATAAACAAGAAGTCTGTGTCTCTGCTCATTTCTACCCTCTAGCAAGCGTGCTGCTGCAACAGAAGAGAAATAATAATTCTGATTGTATATTTGTATGCAAACAGTTCATCAGTGTGCTCTATGACTTCTCACAGATTTTGAGATCCGGAAGAGAATCTGCTTTGCATAATCTTTGCCTGTATTGCTTGTCAACTGCAACTGGTATTTATTACATTAATTTTTTCAAGGAAGGGTTTTTTTTTTGTTTATGCTTATTTTATAACTGAAACACAAGGACAAATGTGTCATTTGACCTGCACTAGCAGCTCAAATTCACGGTCTTAGCATTCTAAAACTCTGTTTCAAAGCAAGAAGCCAGTCTGAGATGAGTAGTGAAGCAGGACATTTTCTTCTTCATCTCAGGCAGCTAATACATTGTTATGCCCTGACTATATTTTTATCCAGTTGTAGCTCACCTCTTCTGGAAAAAGGAGAGTGGGAAGGGAAACTATTCCTGTTCAGGAACCAGCTCACATTTTTCAAGCCTGTAGATTTTCTCTCTGACCCTATGGACTGCCCTCTGGGAGAAATTAAGCCCTGACATACTCATAAGAAGATCTCTGCAATGTAAAACAGGGTCTCTTTTCTTCCATATGGGGAAGTGATCAAATTTTTCCTCTTCCAGGCAAGTTGCAGAAGTAAAAAGGTGGCACTTGTCCTTGCTTTCTTCATCTCAGGGGGCATCCAGTCCTTTTCAGCTGACAAAACGCAGTGGGAGGAGCCCCACTCAACCAAAGGAAGGAAATTACCTTTTCCTTTGTGTCTGTCACAGACACAGATATCAAGCAGAGTTGTCAGAGGACAGCTCTGGCTGGCTCACTCTATAGATTTGCATGTCCCAGACCCCTTAAAATTTTACGTTAAATAATGTGTGCTTTTACAGGCTGGAAGGTGTTAAATGTTGGGACAGAGTAACTCCTTCAGTTAAACAGCTTTGTCTATCAGGACAGTCCTGGGATGCTCCTGCACATTGCTCAGAGAAGCCCTGGGAATGCTATGAGGAGGGTGTGAAGAGCTTCTTTGGGTGTGCCTTGCTGCTCTGGGGCTCATGAGAAGACATGAAGTATGGCTCTGCTCTTACTGCAGGAGGGTGGACAGAGGCAGCCACTGTCTGACAAGATCACACCTCTACACTGTAACCCTAATACTGAGCCTGCAGAGGGACAGGTGACAACTGCCTTTCCTTAAGGAGAGAATCCAGGCAAAATATCAGGAGAGGAACAGTCATATTTTGTGATTAAGTCTCACCAACTATTTTGGCCAAAACATTGGGACATCTCTTCTGGGAGCAAGATGTAGAATTGCTTAATGGACTTTTTTTTTTGTTGTTCCCCCACCTTTTTTGATATAATTCCCCTTGAGCAGTGCTCTTACTGGAATATGTAACAAGGGAAACAAAACTTTGGCACTACTATGTTCACAATAAAAATGTGAGGTGGCCAACAAAGCACCTCAGCTGACAGGGACAGCAGGGGAGAACCTGCCTGAAATTGACACCAAGGACAAGAAAATTTCAGTATTTGCTGGAGGCATGATCTTAGCTGGCTCCCAAGTGTCAGTTGTGTGCACACATCCTCTCAGGAGCCAGTGAGATGAACTGGAGATAGGATGCCTTGAGAAAGCTGAGTGTTGGTAGCCGTGTTAGAAGTACTAGTAGAAAGTGTGCAAAACCAGCCCCTTCTGCAGCCTTACAATCCCAGAAAAACTGAAATAATAACTGTTAAACCAAAGTTTGGAAACACTTTGTGAGGACAAATGCACAGAACTGCAGTTCTGAAAACCACACCCACCTATAACTGGTTTTATGTTTATAGGGGAAGGTAGAAATGGTTTCAAGCAATACTTGTTTTGCGTTTAGAAGATACAGAAATCAGTCTGCTGGTAGTGTTGTGATGCTTGAATAGTCAGGATTTACCCATAAGCAGCAGGAGAAAGTGTGTTACACGAAGCAGAGGGTTGAGTATCTACATCTAATGTGGTTTGGCCCACAAGGCCTGAGAATGCCCTAGCGGTCACTCAGTGATCACAAAGCGCACACACACACGAGATAAGAACAGGTTGCTCGTGCTGTGGGCCAACCCTGGCAGGCTGCTAGGGGTGGTACAGATAACACTCAACTGTGTTCCCACAGAAGCTTTATTGAATATTTGGATACAGGAGTCACAACTTGTCTGCAAGCAGAAGGATTGGATCTTTGCCATGGCAGTTTGGTCTATGACATAAGTTCTAGAGAATTGGGAGGAGTTGTTCTATTGCACCAAGAGATATATACCTTGTGTTTCCAGGGGACAATTTTCAGTAGACATATCAGCACTCCCTTTATAGGTTCTTCTTTACATTTCCAGCTGCTGACTGTAATGAGGGCAGCTTTAACCACTCAGTAGAGGTCTATCTTACTGCAAATGTCCTCTAGGTACATAAGAGACCTCTGGAATCAGAAGAGCAATGTGACTTGATCCAAGCTCTTCTCCATTCCAGCCTGGGAAAAGGAAGCCAAACCAAGATTTTGTGCTGCAATCCAGATAACCTGTTTCAGTTTGACTTGGGTCACATATAGATAATTTTTCAGATCTTTGCCTCAGCAATCTTTAGAACAACCTAGATCAATGTGTTTTTGAATTTAAAAAAAAAAACTGGGCTTTTAACTAGGATAGAAGAATACAAGAGATGTGAGCATATGGACAATACACTCTAGGTCAAACCCTTACCAGGCCAAATATTCCCATAACCCTACAATAATAAAATTATTATTATTATAATTAAGGGCTAATTTAAGGAATGTACAGTATTTACAGCCATTAAAACAAGACAGAAGATACTAAATAATAGGAGAACAAAGTAAAGAGAGATAAGGCCAGAGCTAGGAGGTTCCTGGGCTCTTTCCTATGGTAGTGAGGAGTGTTTCCTCTGATATCTTGAATAGTGAATGCCATTCAGGGCCTGCCTAGATGTTCTCATGATAAGAACCTCTGGAGAGAGGCTATCTCTAGCACGAGGCTAGAGAGGTTCTGTCAACTTGTTCCACTCGGAGTCTACAGCATCTTATAAAGGAAGCCCATAGCAGCTGATGGGCTCTCTCCCAGCTTAGCAGGAGTCAACAACACTCTCTATTCCCATGGATGTGGGAATTAGTCAAAAGCAGTTGTCTTAGATTACATGACTAAATCTCAAGAGTGGAGTGCTTTCTGTAACATCAGACCAAGTCAAATTCAGTCCTCAGGCCAAGTCACTTCAGTTCAGGTATGAGCTGAGACCAACTGATGTCTGTTCCTAAATTTTCATCCTCAAGCCCAGGAAAGCTGATATCTAGAAGGATTTTGCTGAGACTCATACAGTCATTGGCAGTGTCCAGGATAAGGCCCTCCATGAGTGAGCGGTTTTCAGTAAAGCCAGAGGCTGTCAGCTCAACAGAGGATTGCCTGGAAGTGTCACGAATTAATGCTGGAGAGCTTGTGAGAGGCACATGGACCATGTCACTGGATTCTGTGTTGAGCAGCTCTCGAGGAGAATCAAAGAGAGGATTTTTAATGGGTGTACTGTTAAAACCCAACAAGTCCTGGTTGTCCCGGAGGGGTGTGAATGGTAACTGAAGGGTTTTCACTGGACTGAAGTCCAGCTCATGACTTCCCTTGGCTAAGGAAGCAGACTTCCAGGGGTCAAGGACCTCTAGGGAAGGGGTGGTAGTGGTTGAGACTTTGCTGGGAGTGGAAGAAATGGGCAATTTGCTGAAGATGTCCTTGACTGGTGTTTTAAAGGCCCCCTCTTCTCCCTGTGAGCAGCTGAGCTGTGACATGTTCTCAGGGGGCTGGTTTTCCTGGGGGAAGGGACGGTCTGCCCCTAACCGGAAAGGGTCAAAGCTGCTGCTTTCTGGCAAAACAAGGACAGGCTCTTCTGAACAAGGTAGTGCTAGGCGTTGTTTCCTTCTGGATCTGCCCACTTCCCGCCTTTCCCTCCTCTTTATAACTAAAGAGTCAGAAACTGCCTTAGGTGGGGACTTCAGTGTGGTGAACTGTTTCCTCTCCCTTGTGGATGAGTCTGGGAGGAACAAGCTGGGCTCTTCCTTGACCGGCACAGTTGAGGCAAATGGGGACAGCCAGGGATCCAGCTGAGAGCCTTCTTCCTCCTTTACACAGGCACTCTCAGGGAAAGAAGACAATTCCTCACCAGGCTGGGAGCTGTTCTCCTGTACAGAATGGGTCGGGGAAAATAAACCTTCATCACATTGGCCCTCCTTCTTGACAGCAGCTGTTGGTAAAGAGGGGGACTCTTCTGCAGACAGTGACATCTACAATGAAACACAGGTGACATGCAGTCAGTAACCAAGGATCTAAACTACCCCAAAATCCAAATAACAGTGGAAAGAAAAGAAAGACTGGCATTTAAGGTCAGCAGAAAGGGTAAGGGGAAGATATTCAGCAAGCAGTAACTATAACAGATTGATCTTGACTGATGTGAAGTTGATAGAAAGAAGCCTAAGGATTCTAGCTAAATGACTAAAAGTCATGCCCTTTAGAGCATTCCTGCTCTGAGGAACTTCTGGGAGTACAGGCAGAAGGAGAGCTGAATATTTCTGGAAAAAATATAACCCCTTTGATTTTGACTTACATTATCTAAATGGGAATAACAAAATGAATGAGGACACCTTTCCCAGAAACCACGGAAAAGGAAGAGAAAAGAAATGAGGTTATCAAAAGAAAAAGAGCACAGGAGAAAGATAAATCATAGCTGGAGAGAACATAAAGCAGCAGGCATACAAAGGAAAATAGGATTATGGTTAGACAGGATGGAGGAAGCTAAAGCTTTACAATGTCTAAGCAGACAGGAGCAGTCAGTGAGATGCCAACAAAAAGATTGGTTTAATAGCTGCTTTTCTTGAGCCCACAAAACTGTGAACTTCACAGAATTAGCAAACAGCAGATATGGAAATCCTCTAGGAAGGAGACTACATGAAATGTATTCTCTTTCAGAAGTTCCTTATTGTTACTTGTCTATAGAGCTATCAAAAATATGAATGTTTTAGGATCAGAACAAAGCCATTCCTCCCATTCTTCTTTCTTCACATCCAGCAGTAAAGAAAAATTGTCTTGACCAAGCCATAGAACCCCTTCCTCTAGTGAATTATAGAAACATCCTTAGAGCAAGTAAACTAGTAGGTAGTAGTCAGCCTAGTGACAGTAAAGGATAGCAAGGATTATCACTGTCTAGCCCCTTGATAGGAGCTTGGAGTTTTAGAGCACCTAGTAAAGATGCACAAAGGAACCATATGAAGAAAAGATTCATTGAAGGCAAGAGATATAGAAAAAAAAAAAGCAAACAAAAAATCCAAACAAACAATGGAAACTCCTTAAAAAATCCCCACACCCTCCCTAGCTCCCTCCTCGCCCCTTTAAAAAAAAAAAAAAGGAAAGAAAAAAGACCCACTAACCGCTCAAAACTCCTCAGAAAAAAAGAAACCAACCTTTGGAGCAATGCACACACGCTTATTGCTCTGCAAAGTCTCTGAGCTGTTAAGGGATGCTCCCTGTGCCATGGACAGAGGAACCTTCATGGAAGGCTGCAAGACAAGAGGCTGACTCAAAGGAAACTGGATTGGAACCAGGTAGGAGTTGACACGAGGAAGCAGAGGCTTCATCTTTCGGCCTGGAAGGGAAAAGAAGGGACTCACTTTTGCCTCTTCTCCACTGCAACCTCTTGAAATCCATGCACCTTACAGAAAGTCCTTTTAGACACTCCAAAAGAAACAGTCAATCAGATCACTTGCCTTCTTGAATTTTAAGGATACAAATGCCAAGCCAGAAGCCTCATGAACAAGAAAATAACCTTTCATGCAGATCCTACCCCTCAGGCTGAGGTTCTTATTCCATTTGAGTGCCCACCACCCACAATCACATCCTCTCAGATACAACAATACTGCTTTCCATTTCAAACCTGACAGTAAGGAGCATAAAAGCTGGCAAAACGGGATAACACACTCCATTTGTATTCCTAAAGAAATCTGGGAGAGGGCCCCAGATTTACTGGATTCTCTTTGGCCTAGACTGATGTGGACACTTACGTGAATTCTGGGGTTCAGTTTTGCTTCCCACGTTCTTCAGAGGAGCTGGAAGACGACCCTTTTGTTGCTGCAGTCATTGTGAAATAAGTAAGAGGAGAAGGAGAAAAGAGAGAGATTAGAAGAAAAGAATCCACATTTTATTCTGCTGCCTCACTGAGAACTGTGACACCAGAGGTCTGTGCTGCACTAATGCAGAGAGAGCAGCTGTTAGCACCCAGCCCTCAGGCTGGCTCTAGGTCTGTGCCCCTTGCTTGTTTGCAGCCATGCCATCCCAAAGGCAGCTGCCCACCAAAAGCTGTGAAGGAAAAGAGATGACACGACAGCTGCTCCAGCTGCAGACTCTGCTGCAGAAGTGATCTGTTTTCAGCACCCTCAGTGCCTGAGGAACAATGAATAGGATGGCTTTATTGTATGTTGGATGTCTGTATAAACCACAGACCAGGTAGGCCTTCAAATGGAATAACAGAGGCCACAATGGGATCAGAATTCTGAGCAGATGGAAAGAAGGCCAAGGTTCTAGCTGTGACAGAAAACTGTTTGACTGGATGCTCGCAAATCCATCACTGTTAAAACTGCTAAATGCAAGAGTAGTAACAAACACATTCATCCTTCCAAGAGTCACAGTGTAGTGGGTTCCAAAACGAAAAAGGAGCACAGAGAGATCTTATTCTCTCTGGATCTGAGCACCAGAACATATTGGAACTGTTGTCATGGAGATGATTTTTACCAGAAATCTGTTTGGGCTTGTTCTCTGAATCTCATTGGTGTCCATTGCAGCCTATTTCAGTGGTAGACTTGCAAGTTGCTCAAAGTTGTCCAGCCTTACCAGCTGGAGAGAGACTGTGCCATCTGAAGGCAGTCAACCTTTGGCTAGACCCCTCTCCCCACAAAGGGTGTGCATGCAGCTGTATGAGTAGATGCAGCAGTGACCCAGTCCCCCTCCCCAGTCCTTCCCTTCAGTGGCTGGTAAGAAGAGAATGGAAGATCAAGCCCCAAGCCAGATGATAATTCTTACTGATTCAGAGTACTCCGGCGATGTTGGTGACCCCAAGTCCAGCGGCTGGTGGCAAGAAGGCATCAACCAGGAAAAAAATTAGGATGGAGTTATCAGCCAAAGAGGGACATTTTAAGCTTGTACAATCTGAGCAAACAAGTTAATTCTACCCACCCACTGCAGAAAACACAAGAGTCTAAACAGACCTACACCAGATTCCCAAGCTCTATTTCCCTGACAAATCTTCCTAAAATATCTAGTTGGGTTAGGACGATTCCATCCTATGACTGACTTATCAAACAGCATAGGAACACCTGGTTGGCCTCATTAGGAATTTGAATCAGGCCCACTGAAAGAAGTTGAACAACGTGACTATCATATTTGGCACAGCATGTGAAGAATAAACACATCCCACGGAAGCTCCAGGTCAAAAGTGCAGCCACAGCACCTTTTCTTTCAAATGAAGAGCTTGTCTATTTGTCAAGTGAAGTGACTGAATCCAGCTCCTACAAAGTGGCTGATGTCAAAGCAGCTTGACCTTACTGTTAAAATAAGGTGCATCAGGCTAGTGTGGCATTTAGAAACTGCATACCCTGTCCTATTTTCTTTGCACGAGGCAACTCACCTTGAATACCTGGTCCAACGTTAGGCAGCGGTTTGCATCAGGGTGAATGGTCCAGAAGGAGATTTTACCGTTGGCAGATGTCTCACGGACAAACATATCATGAAGGGACAGGTTGTGCCGAATGGAGTTCTGGGGAGAAAGGAGCGAGGGGGAGGTTGAAAAGCAGTAGTTTTGTTATCAGCACAGCAAGGCCTACCTCAAACATGGCTGCCCTAGCAGAGGGATTACATCCCAAAGCACAGACAACACCAAACTTTCACATTCACAGCCTACCCAGCCAACCCTGTCATCAGTCTCTTTTTCTATGTACTCTTGAGATCCCTATTCTCACTCCAGTGGTCAAACATCCCATCATCTTGTGAAGTAGGATGAGGCAAGGGATACAAGAAGTGGTACAGTGAACATCTGGAATGACAGTGTATTTGGGGTGGAATTTTTAAATGAACTTCCATCTTGCTTTGCAGGCTGGGGAACAACTTTTCATTTTGATCCAGAAGGCATGTAACATCACCCACAGCAACCTGAGGGCCTGCTTGTTACCTTCCAACCTGGCTTAGCTACATGTTTAAAATAAGGGAAATGATCCTCAATCCAGGTGTAGATGTCCTTCAGGGTCATGCGCTTCTTCTCCGTGCTGTTGATGGCAAACTGGATCATGGCCATGTAGGAGTAAGGAGGTCGTTCTGACACTGAATCCTGCCATGAGGAGGACACAGCAGCAGTAGGAATAGCAGCAGCAGCAGCAGCTTCCTCTTCAGTCTGAAAGACAGCAGAGGTGATACATGAATGTTCATGAAGCTGACAAGAAGGCCCATGGAACATCCCTGGGTCGTCTGGGTTCTGCTATTCATATCAGTAAAGGTTAAACTCCGGTTACTTAGAGGTAGTGATACCTAATTCTTGCAAGTCTTCTGATCCAGATTAGTTCCTTATCAAAAGTTTTAGCACACACATTTTTCTACTTACCTTGACTCTTTCCTGCAGAGGCATCTGATTCTCTTTCTCTGTGTCTTCCTTCACAGAGGAGGGATTTAGCCCATCAGATCTCATTTTCCCCAGCCACTGGATGTTGGTGAGGCTGTTGTCCAACACAGAGCTCGTTGTCTCGCCACTGTCTGTTGGGATAACATGCCCACATAATAATCACAGAATCATTTAGGTTAAAAAAGTCCTCTAAGGCCTGTGACCAAACACCACCTTATCAATGAGATCATGGCACTGTCTGCAGCATCCAGTTGTTTCTTGAACACCTTGAGGGATAGTGACTCCAAACCTCCCTGGACAGTCTGCTCCAAAGCTTGACAACCCTTTTAGGGAAGAAATTCTTCATGATGTCCAATCTGAACTTTCCTCGGCACAGCTTGAGGTTGTGCCCCTTTGTCCTGTCATTTGTTGCCAGTGAGAAGAAGGCAAGGCTCACTGTTCTACAGCTTTCTTTCAGGCAATTGTAGAGAGTGATAAGGTTTCCCTGAGCCTCCTTTTCTCCAAGCTGAACATCCCCAGCTCCCTCAGCTCTTCTTCATCAGACTTGTGCTCCAGACCCTTCACCAGCTATGCTGTCTTTTTCCTGACATGCTCCAGCACCTCAATGTCTTTCCCGTCTTTTGAGTGGCCCAAAACTGAAAACAGTACTCAAGGTGTGGCCTCAGCAGTGCTGAGTACAGGAGGACAATCCCTGCCCTGGCCCTGTTGGCCACACCATTGCTGATCCAGGCCAGGATGCCATCGGCCTTCTTGGCCACCTGGGCACAGCTGGCTCATGTTCAGCTGCTGTTGACCAGTGCCCCCAGGTCCTTTCCTGCTGGGCAGTTTTCCAGACACTCTTCTCCCAGCTTCTAGCACTGCCTAGAGCTGTTGCAATGCAACTGCAGGACCTGGTACCTGGTCTTACAGAACTTCATGCAATTGGCTTTGACCCATGGATCCAGCCAGTCCCAATCCCTCTGCAGAGCCCTCCTGCCCTCCAGCAGATCCACACTCTGGATCCACACTCCAGCTTGGTGTCATCTGTGAACTTACTAAGGATGCCCTTGATCCCCTCATCCAGATCATTGATATAGATAGTAAACAGGACTGAGCCCTGGGGATCCCCACCAGTCACCAGCTGGAGGCAGCACCGTTCAGCACCACTCTCTGGGCCTGACCATCCAGCCACTTTCAACCCAGTGAAGAGTGAACCTGACCAAGCTCTGAGCTGCCAGCTTTTCCAGGAGTATGCTATGGCACAGTGTCAAATGCTTTACTGAAGCCCAGGTAGGTTACAGACACAGCCTTCCCCTCGTCTTAACTTTGCTTTCTCACAAGTAACCCTGCTACCCCTTCATCTCAGCTGTCAAAAGTAAGGCATCAGTCACACTTCTAAATGGTATTGCACTTCCACTAATATTGTGGAAGGAATTCACCTTGAATTCCTGATTTCATGTGTAGTTGCCCAATTTCTGGAAGAAGCTGCAGCCTTAAAAACAAACACTCAAACCAGACTCAACCATTCAAAACAGGACAATGCTGATCCAGAACTTCAAGAAATATAACAACTTAGCACAAAACCTAAGTCAGAAGCTCAGATGCCTTCCACCAAAAAATATGTCTACTATAACCCTTCAGATTCCACTACATATGCAAAGCTATGTAGATTATTAGAATCAAATCCATAGGTATTTTGTAATTAAGAAAATATCAATAATTACTGCATACTAAGATGCAAGTGCTGCACTCCTTGGCCCATTTCACATCTATTTATCTGTCAGGACAAAAAAAACCCAATAAAAAAAACAGGTAAAGGCTACATACTGTTGGTCTCCCGTTCCTGGCCAGCTGCAGGATCAACTCCTGAATGCCAGAGTGCTGCAAGACCAGATGTTTGTGCAACATTCTTCTCTCTTTCTTGACTGTCTGCAGCCTTGATGGCTGCACTGGCTTTCTTCTCTGGTGGGAGATGCTGTGATGGTGCTGGACCTGCTGAACGGGACGTGCCCCCACTGCTAATGAGAATGAACTTGTTGGGTCCGTTGTTGCCACACTCTTTTCCTTTTGCTGTCAATGCCTCTATGATGCTCTGGATATCAGCATCTGTAGGGATGGCCACCACCTGTGTGTTGGGCATAGTAGGATGGTCAATTATCTTTATTCCTGCAGGGAATTTCTGCAGGCCGCAGTCCCTTTTGTCTTGGGGTTGTCTGTTGCGTTGGTCTTCCTGCCGGTGCTCCTGCTTAGGAGCCTTTTCATCCTGACCTCTGTTCTCCTCTCTTGCTGAAGTACTGGATTCATCGTTCTGTGGGAGGGCCAATTTCCTTCTTTTGAGAATTAAGGGCCTGCGAGGGCTGGTCCTCATTATTGATCTATACTGTCACTCTCCATTGAAAGGGAGAGGAACAAATCCTGCAAAACAAAAGGTACAACATAAAGGGTGCAGCAAATCGTCTCAAGACCTCCCACAGAGCACACATTCTCAGCAGTTGCTACAAAGCTAGAAACACAAAAGGAAAATAAAATCGAAAGCATTTAATAAGGCTGACAAAGCTACTGAAAAATCATACTGTCCCTCCTTAACCCACACCTTGGGTAAGCAGGATGGGAGAAAGGTTTGCAGAGAGGATAACTTGCATCATTAACTACATAACAATGAGCAAAGTGTGTATGTGCTTTAGAGAAAGATTTAGTTATAATGTGACTTGACCAGCATCATCCAGCAAGCTGAAGGGAAGCAGAAAAAAGAAATAGCAATGCTGATTCTTATAGCTGATTGTTCTAAGCAGCAGATTACACAACCAGCGTGAAAAGGGAATTTACAGGTGGTTTAAGATCTGGGAAGCAGAGATTATCCTGAACACTACAAAGTAAATGCAGCAGAAGTAAGGTGCTTTAAGATAGACACCAAGTAAATGTGCTGCTAATTCCTTTTGTAGATTTGTCAAGAACCAGGAAAATTCATCATTGGGCAGCATACAATTTAGATGTCAAACTTTTGGACAACAGGTTATTTAGGCTATAAAGCTGGAAGCAGAGGAAATAAAATTCGGAGATACTGCTTCCAGGGTAAGATGCTGTGAGAATACTGCTAATAATGCCATCAGGAATTCGGTGGAGCCTGTGCCTTTCTGCAAGCTACACCAGAACAATATGCAAATTGTACTTACCGTTTATCATTAGAGATGGCAAGCAGAATAGAAACAAATACAAAAAAAA
>VXBR01005993.1:110850-145969 GCA_013400215.1 Cisticola juncidis
CTTCGGGGGCTGAAGAGGGGATGTGATTTCAGCCAGGCCCTCTACTGGCCCTGGCAGAGCCTCCGAGGAACGCCGGGGCGGGCGCGGGGGAGGGTCTCGGGGACAGGGGGTTCTTTTGGGGCGGTCTTCCCTGGGGAAGTGTGTATGGACACGGCTCTGTGCCCCACGCGGTTCCCGCCGGGGCCGCTCCCCGCTCCCGGCGGCAGCGGGCGGCTCCTCCAGGCGGCGCGGGGGCGGCCGTTGTGTTCCGCGGCGCATGCGCAGNCCGCTGTTCTACGTGCGGGTGCGTTTTGTGCGCTTCGCTCTTCAACGCTGGTGTGCATCATCTGAATACTTGTAGATTAAACCGGTTTTGTTGTGTCTTGGTCCACTCTTGGTTTTTAGGCACTGCTGTGATGCGTTTTCGCGGTGTTATTCAGCCCCTCTGCTCCTCCTAATGAAGCTCTCTGGGTATTTAGTGTCACTCTTAGTGTGGTTTTGCAAGGAAAAAAGGAATAACTGAAATGAACTCAACTGTAATGATGTAATAGGAAAAACAGCTCTGAACTATGGAGAAGCGGTTTTGGAAACATTTTAGGCTTGTGGCACTTAAGTAGCTCAAAACCGAAATTATTTGAAATTAAATGTGAGTATACTGGCAACCAGAGAAAACGGGTTTTGGCAGAATTGGTGTGATTGCAAAAATACTCCGGAAAATCTATCCTTGTGCCTCTGGATAGGAAGAAGTAAAGGAAGGGAGAAATCTAAACTTTGGTTAGTTGAATGATAATGAACAATGTGTAGAAGAGAAACAGTATTTTTTTATTACATACATTGATACATTTGATAATTTAAAGAGGATGAAAAGCAACAATAGAGTTAATTGTAATTGCTTGGTCCACTGAATATGCTATGGAATATTAGATCACTTCTTTATGAAGACTTGAAAGGCCTCGGGTTGTCTAGCAGCTCTTGAAACAGTTTTTAAGGAAATGATGTCCAGCTATGTGTAAATTTCCCTGCACAGTAGATCTTTAATTCTGACAGAAAGTCGCTACAGGAAATAATGCTGCTCTTCTGATAATAGTTCTACTGGAGTAATTTCTTTCTAATGAGAAACTGGTCATGGGTGCCCCACAGAAACAGGCTAACGATAGTGGCAGCTCATGGGATAGCTGCTTCCCTCCCATCCCAGTTTATTAAAGAAACATCCATTTCTCTGGTTTTCTTAGTCCCCATGGTTAAGGTAAGAAAACTAGAATATGTGAACCTAAAAAAAGTACATAGTTTTTAAACAGGTCTGGAAGGTTTGTTATTTTTAAGGGTCTGACTCTGAAGTTGAAGTATTATTTATTGTAATAAATTTGACAAAGACAAATGTCTGTATTCTTAGGAAGATTCTTCTTTTTCTGAGACAGAAATAGTAAAATTATCCCGAAGTCACTAATCTGGTTAGTCAAACTCATGTTTGGTAAAATACTTGCCAGTTGTCCAAACAGTGGATTTTACAGAAAAGGTAAGTGTGTTACATAAAAACTGGCACTTCATGGCAATGAAGATACTTCGGGTAGAGCTTAACAAAACTGTACCTGAGAACTGGTTGGCAGCATTTTTGTTTTTGCCTTTTCCCACAGACGTGGGTTGCCTTTACTATTAAGCAATGAGAAAAATACACATAAAGGTGGTGAAAGTATTTTACTTCTGATGGACAGCAATAGTCCAATAGAGTCAAATATTACCAGTCAAAAATTAATGCATATTGTTTCATGTATTCCAAGTGTGCTGTGGGATACGTGATGATGGATGGACAGCACAGATCTTGGATTTAGGCCACCCACAGGCTGTCACTTGCAAATTCTGTGTTGTTTTAGACTTTCTTCCCCTGGAGCTGACTGCAACTAAAATGGCTCAACTTAATTTTAAAGTCTGGCTTTTAGGTAGACATGGCACAGCTGTCTTAATGCTTTAGGAAATGATAAGCTTGATATTGCTATTTCAGGGTTTTGATAAGTGCTAGACTTTTTCTTTTATTTGGGAAAGTCCATTTGGAGACTTCCTATGAAAGAATTGGTGTAGGATTCAGGTAAAAGTAATTCTAAATCATTAAGAGCTTTTAAAATACTGTGAAGGAGATTTGTTTCTTGTGATAGTATGTGTTTTAGAATCTCAGACACCAATGGACTCTACCCTTTTGCACACTGATCACACAGCATACAGGAACACTTAAAGCTTCCCACACGCTGCATTCCAAATGTGCTTCAGCTTCTGACTTGCAGGTGTCATGTAAGAGGAACTTAATTTTCAAGGGGCAAAAATCTGGACTGAGTCGACAGAGACTACAAAACTGTACGTGAGCTACACCAGTCCTGCCCTCATTTGGATGCTTCCTTGGGGTCCAGACATGCATCAGTTGGTGGCTTTCAGTTTGTGAACTCAGGAGCTCTGGGATACTTCCTCAGTGTCTCCTAAAGTTAAGAAAGGAAAACAGCCTGTTGCAAATGAACACAGTTTTCAAATTATTCAGAGCCCAGATTTAAAGAAGTTGAAAATTTCAAAAGTAGTACTGTTGTACAGCCAAAAGCCCTTTCCACATTTCAAAAACCTGAATGTAGTTGAGGTTGTCAGGAATTCCGTGCCTGCTGGGCTTGAGTATTTTGTATAAATGCACCATAATTATGATTTTGAGGAGAAAAAAGACAAAATACTTCACTAATTATTTTAGCTATACTTGTAAACCAGGCAAGACAGAGAAGTTTAAAATCCCTTTTAAAAGCCTCTCAGATTTTCTGTTAGTCCTTGGGTATTTTTATTTAGCCATCAGTGACCTTCTTAAAATAATTAAGCATGTTTGTTAAATTTCAGATTTACAAATGTTAAAAATTCTGCAAATGTCACAATTCTGCAAATCTTATACTTGGATGAGCGAGAATTGGCTCAGTATCCTGTTTGCTTCACCCCTTTCAGCTCTAAACATTATACAGAAGAAATCTGTCCAAAGTGAGATAAACCTTTAAATATTTTATAAGTGTGGTTGATATGTACTCTTTGGAGTACAGATTCAATGGAAAAGAAAACCTTTTGCAGTTTGATGCTGCTGCTGTTAATGTGAATGAAGGAGTCATCTCACTTCTTGTGATGTAGACAGCAGTGACAAGAGAGAAAAGGCAACATGTGACTAAATTTTCCAAATACAAATTGAGAATCACTTGGTAACAGCAATTGCAAAGAGGTGTCCTAAAACTGAACTTTGAATTATCTCTTCTATTTCTAGTTAGCTCTTTTCCCACCTCTTAGCACCTAGAATTTAGGTTACTAGTGACCCATTTTTTTTAAGAGAGCCACTACTTTTCTCTTCTGCTTTTTTTTTCTTTTATTTTTTTCTTAATCACTGTTGGTGTGGCATTTGTAGGAGGGACAAATGCACTGACTTAACATAATTATGGCTTTATATGTGTGAAAACTTTCTGCAACCAGGCTTGCACTGGGATAGCTCCAGACTCTTGTTGCTGAGGCACAGCTGAGTGATCTCCAAAATAAAACTGTGTTGTAACTGGGTCATGGGAGGAATTCTCATCTAAGTGGATTTGTTGATATGCCTGGAGATGTTGCCTTAGACTGCTGCAAGAACATAGACGCCAACTCTCAATGCTCTTTAAAACACACTCTGTGGGATGTTTGAACTCCTAACTGCCTGTGTTCTTGCTGGGTGCTTCTACATTCCTTTCTGACTTTGCATTCTTATGTGATATCTGAGGCAAAAAAAGAACAAGAAATAAAATCTAGCAGTGATAGCTTGCCAAGTCACTACTTTGAGATCAAAATGACATTTTGGTGTTTCTGTCTCTTTGATGGCTTTGCCTTTCAATTTTTCTAAAATAAAAAAAATCTGGACTGGGAATAAAGGTCAGTTCAGAGAAATTCATGTTCCTTTCCCTATTTTTAGTTTGAAATACTGTTAGACAAGTGCAGTTCATCTCGTCAAGGGTGATGCACTTGTTCTCAGGGAATTCTGAGTTTTGTTACCTGGTCTGGGTTAAGTGTAGCACCTGCTATTTACCTGCTGCCTTTGTTGCTAGGCGAGAATAATGGCTGCTCTACATTTCACTGGCTTCCTGTTGTAATGAGGTACAACATCAATAACAGTGACAGGCAAGGTTTAATAATTCACAAACAGAAGATCACAGGAGACAGAATTCCAACCCCCTGGGAATCTCGCTTTCCTCTTTCCTTGGGCAGAGGTGTTTCTGCAAGTGAAATGATCATGGGGATTTGAAGCATGTAGATGAGAGGGCATTAAATAGAAAAGTGAAGTTCTACTTGTGGAATAAATTTCTCTTCCTTAGCAGAAACCTAACTTTCATTGGGTTCAACTGAATAAACCTGAAGCACAGTGCTCTGCTGCTGTCGTGGTGGGTAGGAGCTGGAAAGTGCTGAGTCATGGAATCACCAGCTGTGAACTCTTGAAGGAATATGCATGACGGGCGATTCCTTGTCTCCCTTTTCTTGAAAGAAATATAACAAAAACCCAGTTTAAGCCCCCTATTTAACTGCACACTTAAAATACAAGTTTATGTACCTATTCTTATGATTGTGTTCCCCTGTGCCACCCTCCCAGCATTGAGGATGACTGATAGTCAATGGCTTGTGTGGATTTCTGGCTTCTCTTGGCCTTCCTTCCAGGAAAAGAATGCTCCTTCTGCTTTAGATTTGCAGAAATGAATTTGAGACTTCTGGCTAGAGGAAACAAGAGTCTGCTTTCTGTTCTCCCAGTGTAGTATAGCAGAGAATGACATGGGCTTTTGTTTGCACTCTTCTTTATAGTCCAAATAGAAATCATACTAGCTTCTGCCCAGAGACTGCTGATTTATTTTGCTTGCTCTGTTCCCTTGCTCCAAGTAAGAGGAGATAATCTTTGGTACTTGATAAGTCACTTTTTGAATGGTGTAAACACTAAGCTATCAGTAGTCAAAATAGTTCTGAGCTCAATATGTAACTTTTCATGATGCTTTTATTCCTGTTGCATTTTCTTGCAACAGCCTGTATTTTTTATTGTCATCTAGTTTGTGCTCTCACACTCAGGATCTAAATTTGTGATCTCTAGAACCCAACCAGACAGAATCACAGAGGCTGGAAGGGGCTTCTTGAGAGGATCTGGAGCAACCCTGCTGCTTTAAGCAGGGTTGGCTGGAGCAGATTGCACAGAATGGTGACCAGTTGAGTTTTGAATATCTCCAGAGATAGAAACTCTACCATCTTCCTAAGCAACCTGTTCCAGTATTTGACCACTTTCTATGGAAAAAAAAATTCTTAATGTTGGGTAGAATTCCTTGTGCTTTAGTTTATGTCCATTGCCTCTTGTCCTGTCAGTAGGCACTGCTGGCTTTATTTGCTTTATATTTTTCCATCAGCTATTTATACACACGGATAAGTTACCCCCTGAGTATGCACTTCTCCAGGCCCAGTTCTCTCAGCCTCACCTCATCTGAAAGATACTCTGGTCCCTTAAGTGCCTTTGTGGCCCTTTGCTGGTTTTGCTCTGTTAAGTCCATCTCTTTCTTGCTCCCAGAAGCCCAGAACTGGACGTAGCAGCTCATGTGTGGCTTCACCAGCAGAGGGATGGGTGGTGTCACATCCTCAGCCTGCTGCCTGTGCTTTCCCTAATGCAACCCGGGACGTTCTTGGCCCCCTTTGCATTGAGAGAGTGAATTGCTGGCTCGTGGTAAACTTGTTGTCCACCAAAAGAATATAAATCAATTTCTGAAAAACAAATCTCAACGAACAGCATATGCTTCATTCTTTGTGTAACCATAATTCAACTTTTTTCCTATGGATTTTTCATTTCTCAGTATTCTGTAACTTTACTAGCAGGTTCCTTTTTTAATCCCCCTGAACACTATTTCTTCCTTATTGGGGGTATGTTTATGTTGGTGTGTAATAGTGCAGGGAATATCTCTCTGCACTTCTTAGATGACAATTTTTTACTGGGGTTTTGTGCTTTCACAGATACCATTTTGAAACTGAAGACAGGTGTGATCTTTGAGTGGTCATTTTATTTTACCTGCACAGTTTCATTTAACCTTACAAAATCACTGGAACAAGTACTGTAAAGAAAATACAAGCTTGTGTCTCCTGTATCAATTAATCCTTTTTTCTCCATTGACTTGACTGTGGTCATCCAGTACTAAACTGCATCATTATTTACCTAGTTATGTTTGGCATGTGAACAGTCACCAAAATCGATGCAAGTATGGAAAATGTAGTGCTGTGAGGATAGGCCTGCATTAAATTCACTCCTTTCATGGGTTTAGCCAACAAAAAGAAGTTATTAACCTGTTAATGTTTTATAGCAAATAATGTTTGTAGCATGTGCTCCTCAGATTAGTTTCTGGTTGAATTTCTTTCTTCAGCACAGTATTCCTGTTGCTGTGAGTCGTTGGGGCAGCTGTTTTGCCACAATATAGGTGAAATATGTTCATATAGATACACACAAATAATATACATATATTCTTCAGAGCACCAACCTTTTCAGATTTTGGAGTTTTTTTGAGGGGAGTGGGTGGTGGGGAAGGGCAGATGGTGGGTGGTTTGATTTAGGTATTTTGGACATGCTTCTGATCTGTGTGGTTTTAAAGAAAAATAGCTGACAATTTCACATTTAAATTCCATTTTTAAGTCTGCAGGTAGGTAGAAGCAGAAGTTTTAAGGGATTAGCTTGTCATTTTGTTTCTTTGGGATCTTTTAAAAGTTGTAAATTGATCTTTAAGTTGTAAGTTGTTCAGGTAGTTGGTACAAGTTATTGGCAGGAATATGTGGTGGATTCAGGTGTATTTTGAAATGAAGTAGGACATGCAGTTCTCAGTGTTTATCTCTATTTGCTCCCTCAATCAATACTGGTCTGGTAGTCGAGTTTATTGTTCTTATTGGTTCATTTTATACTTACTTTCAGTTATTCTGAGATCAATCTTATTCAGTCTGTATTACATGAGACATAATTTCTGTACTTAAGCAAATCCAAGACAGACTTTTATTCACTCATTCAGAACTGCTTCCAAAGCTAGATGTTCACTCTTTCCATGTCATTGTTCTCATAGGATGTTCAGTGGGTGAAAAACTTTCCAAACAAATTTTGTGAACCCCTTCTCAAACAGTGTTCTATTTGCATTAGCATTTTTGGGGTGCAGAGGGATTAAAAGTCAAACTGATTTAATTGATTTCTGTAAAAAAGGCAGATGCACCAAAACTTGCTCTTATTGAAGTATCACTTGCTTAAAAATAATTTAATGAAATGTTGATGCAACTTCAGCTGTGTCACTTAGAAATAGATGTGGCATTTTATGGCTAATTAATTAGCAGAGTTACTACTAATTAATTATGAAGGAAATAATATCCTGTGTTTGCAAAAACCCCCACTCTTCTACCTTGGGAAAGGCAGAAAAACTTGGTAATCTTCACTCTTACGATGATATGCTACACATTTTCCCAAAAATGTGCAATTTTAGCTGTGTCAGGACTCCACCCTTTTGTGGATTGGAAGGTGAACTACAGATAAATTTTGTTCCTCAACCAATTTCCAGAGACAGTAATACATTTTTTGTTTGTAATATATATTTTGAAAGATAAGAGTCCTTCTTCAACTAATGTTTTTTTATAGCTTCTGTTTTCTTTCATAGCTGTAGTTCAGAAGAGAATAATCTCCAGGAAAGTTTCTTGGATGGTTAAGAGTGAAAACACTTTCACATCAGCTGACTCAACATTTCTTACTGAAGTTGCTTTTATTTGCACTTCTACAGCTAAAATAAAATCTGTTGGATGAAAATGTGGACCACAAGCCACATTCTGAAGACCACATTCTTCTGTTTTTTGTTTTTTTAAGTTCTGGGAGTATTGCTCAGAGACATAACTGCTGCTACCACGTTAATAAACTGTCCTGCAAAGGAAAAAGGAATTATATGAGCTTTGTAAGACTCCTGATGGAAGCAGTCATCTGTAGCATGAGAAATGGAACATAAGGTATTTGGAAAGTGGGAAGATTTATGGACCAAAGTTGTGTTATTGGGCCTTGGAGCTCCTTTAAAAGAAGTAGAGCAATGGAAACAAATGAAAATTTAAGGATCTTGGTTTTTAGTATATAGGTTCATATTCCCACTAGTATCTAAAGATTGTGTTTATTGAAAGGATTTATACAAAAATATCAAGCTTGTTTGTAAAAAGGCACGTAAACTCAAGATCCAGTCCACTTTAAAATGATCTAGAAGATTCTGCTGGACACTTTCCCTGAACCTCTCTGCCAAACTATGGACTATCTGAAACTTTACCTTCCCTAGAGCTGTGCACAAATAGATTCCTCAGTTTTTCTCACTAAGACTTGAGTGCATATACAGTGCTGGTATGTGCTATAAAGAACAGTTCAAAGGTGAAACAAGCTCTTTCCTTCTCTTGGGTCAGAGTCAGATTTTCATTTAAGGCTGGAGTGTGATCTGCTTCTGTCATCTTCTGACCTTCCTAGAAGAGGCAGCTAACCTTACTTTTTCTTTACCAAACCTTTAACTACTTGAATTGCAGGATAGATTTAACTAACTGGGAAACCTTTAAATCTGCAAGGCTTTGTCACATTGTTTGTTTAGGAGCAGAAACTGAGTATAGTATTTCTTTAGTGGAATATGAAGAATGTACATTTTGTTGAGTTCAGGGAAACCTATCATGGTGTTTTTTTTAAACATATTTCAAATCTGTCTTTTCAGTGAGTTCTCAGTCATGCAGAACATTTTGTCTCTACAGGCTGCTCTTTCCTGTTGCTTTTCTTACTTTCTCTGCTTATTGCCTATCATTCAAAACTGCAGCCAGTAAATTCCTTTCAAAACTAGTCCGTGATCCATGATAAAGATACTTTTTTTTTTCCTTTTTGCCTCCTTTTAGCTTCAACAGTCAGTATATAAAGGAGATTTAATTGAAATAACTTGAAGAAGAATGTTTAGCTCTCCCATCTGGGATAACCACACCTGAAATAGGAGGTAAACAGTAGCCTTAGTCTACAACAGCAACTTTTAACATAATAATATCCAAGCTTGATTAAAATCTGTTGTTTTCTGTTAAAAATCCACAGCTCCATGAGTTATCTTAATGGTTAATTAGTCACAGTATTAAATAAAAAAAATACTGCAATCTGAATTTGTTTAGCTTCAGTTATTTATATCTGGATTTTATTGTCTTCCCTCTCATCAATGTCTTGTGTACCTTTAAATCTATGGAGTACAATGGAGTGTATTGATTTTTCACTTGAATAAACTGTAGAATGCATTGAAATCTTTCTAAGAGGTGCACTTTCTAGTCCTTGGTCAATTTGTTCAGCTTTCTGCTCAACTCTCTTCAATTCTTCAGTCCTTTCTCTTGTGTGGACTTCAGACAGAATGGAAGAACATTTTTGGGCTGGTGGATTGCTTTCATTTTCTACGTTCTGCTTTAATATCAGGGCTTTTCATTGTTCTCAGAGTTGGATTATGCAGTGAGTTTATGTTTGGCTGATTCAATGGTAATTACTGCCAAGTGCTTAGAATATAAGTATTTTTGGTGGTTGGTTGTTTTTTTGTTTTTTGTTTTTTTTTTTCAAGTACAACATACTCAGGAACAGAGACAAGCTGCAGAGGAAACAAGTGTTACCTCTGCCTATGCACAGTTTGTATTGCCAAAATTTCAGTGTTATTGAAAAGTATGTCCATTCTGAAAGATCTGTCAATAGATGTAGTGTGCCTTTTTTACAGAAAAGAAAGTAAACCACAGAAAAAGGAAGCTTCAGTTGCATATACATACATATATATATATTTATATGTATATCTGTTAAATAATCTGTGAGTTATGTCTTCAGTGTGGTTGCTTGCTATTCTGAAAATGGTTAGGAAAGACCAAATACCCCTATAATACATTTGTTGCATATTCTTGTTGCAACACTTTAATTTCTGATAATGAAATGAAAACCAGACTGATTCTGATTTCAATAGAAATTTGAGATGCTACCAGTTAAAAATAAAACCTTTCGCTCCGTGTTAATCTGTGAACCCCTTTGCATCTTGCCATCTTCTTCTATGTTTTATTAACTTTATTTGCTTTCCCACTCTCATTTTTATTCTGTATCCTGCACTGTCGTTAGTTGTATGTTCTGTCCTGGGTAATCTTTCCTTTCTCTGTGGCACGTGTCTGTTCCCCTTCAGCAGGATTGCAGGTGCATTCTGGTAGATGGAGCAGCGGTGTCTGTGGGCAGGATCTCATGTAGGCTGCTGTGCTGCCTTGTTGGGGAGAGGACATTGATACAGACTGCTCAAAAATCTTCAGTTCTTATTTATCAAGGGTAAATGGGCAACTGGTTTGGTGGTTGGGATTTTTTGCCCTGTTCTTAACTGTGGTGTTGTAGCTATGGAAATTCTGCTTATTTTTTCTGTTCCTGATGGATCTTTAATTCTTCTCATTGCACATAAACCCTTCAAGCAGAAAAGTGAAGCAAAGAGTGCTGTGGTTTGTTCCAATGAGCACTGATCTGTGTTGTCAGTCCAGCTGAAGGAGGATTCCTGTTGGAAGGCTGCAGCTGGATTAGCACACCGCTTACATTCCTTAGTGGTGAGCTGTGGGAGTGACTCTGGCAGTGTTTTCCTGATAAAGTTTGTGGTAACACCAACCCTGCTGTGGGGGGTAGAAAAAGGTTTGAAGTGTGGGAATCTCTTTTTTGACTGGTTATTGTGTTATGCTTTCATAATGATGAGTTCTGGAAGAAAGGTTGCAGAAGCAGTAAATAAAAATAGTGTGAAAGGGTTTTTTTAAGCTAATATTTGTAATGCTACATTGCTCGTGACTTAGGGTTTTTTTTATTTTTCTGCCTGTGTGAATCTTGCACTTTAAAATGGAAAGCACTGATGGTTATTTTCATTTTGTTTTGCCTGCTACTTGGCAATATTAGTCTGTGTTTAAAAGTAAACTGTAAGAGAGGTTCAATCTTTTTCCTTTATCAAGCTCTGTTTTATGTTCAAGCATAAGTTAAGTGGCTAGAGTTGAGGCACTGTCTAGTCTGCTTTGTTATGCTCCTGTTACACAATGTAACTTTATTTCAGTCTGAGTAGAAAATAATTTAACATTCAAAGTAAATAATTTCACTGAAGATTTCCACAAGGCATGTATGTGAGTCCTACTATTTCAGCACTTTGTCATCTTCCAGGTAGAAAGGAAAACTTGTAAACATTTCCTAAAGTGGTAGTAGTGTTTATTTCTTCTGATTTTTCTAACAAAGAAAAATTGTTTGGGGGTACATTTTCTGCTAGGAAAAGCAAAAAAACTACAGATAGCAGCTTGTATCTACACAGGACGCCTTTGTGTCCATAAGAACATGTCTGTAAGTCTGCTGTTGATTGCAGGTATGTAGATTGTTCTATAACAAACTCTCAACTGCAGTTAATAAATGTCATCAATTTCTTAAGTCACTAGGTGTATGAGAAGAAAAGGACTATTCCCTCTCCCTTTTGGTTTTTGGGGTTTTTTTGTCATTAATGTTTTACGTGGAACTTTCAGTTGTTTTTCAGACTTTTCTGAAGATGGCCTTTTCCATCACCAATGCTATAAATGATAAGCATGTCACCTCTTATGCTGGAGTTTTGTGTGACAGCTGTTACATATTGCACTGCACTCAGTAGATGTGCTTCTGCCTGTTTCTTTCTTAAGCTGTGGCTCTTTTCAAGTGAACATGACTATATTACTGTAGCTGTTGTTTTGGGGATACACAAAACTCTCCATCCCTATCAAGAAAGACACTGATTTTTTCCAGGCCCTCCATTCCCTTAGAATCCAAGACTATGTATTACAGGTCCATGTGAGGGGGTAACATCAGTTTTTAAAAACAAGATGTTTTCAAGGTCTTAGATGTGTTGTTGATACTTCAAATGCATTGGAAAAACAAGTATAGAAATAAGGAAACTGTGGAGTATAAAAGAAATGGCAGTTGTAACTTGTTTAAAATACTACTGGTTGGACAATTAGTATCAAGTTTAGAATGTACAAGTTGTTATATGTAATGTGTGTACAGAACTCTTTTTGTGCATGTTTCAACTTCACAGTCTGTGTTTACTGGAATAGTTTGTCTTTAAGGCCCTCTGATTTGTCATCTGCTTGCCTGAAGTTGAGTCAAATGTGGGTTTGCTAGGGGCTTAGGGGACTCAGGCTTTTCTTCTCTCCTTAGCTCTGTGTGCTGCAATCCAATTTCCATGGCATGTGTTTTGCAGAAACCCCAGCTCTGCTCTCTCCGTCTCTCTGCATCTCTGGTTTTCCTTGTTAGGGTTATATTCAGCACTGGCTGCCAGCTTGAGACTTCACATCATTGGACATTTATGGATACCTAGACCAGACAGAGAATTTCCTGTTTAAATTGAAATTTTGGCTTGCCCTGCTTTTCTGATGCTGTTATTAAAATATTTAATGTTTGTCTATTTCCTACATTAAGTATCTTCTTCCTGATGCTTTCTCACTTCCAGAGAGGTCTTTGTCAAAACTGTTGAAGGAAAGAGCACAACTGTGGTCAGCAGAACATGTGCTTAATAGTCAATTTACATTTCCCCTTTGTGGGATTAACTGCTCTAAATTGCATTTTATGTAATAATTCATTATCATACAAAAGCAAATAGGAAATCTATATGGAACACAACTTGGAACAAAAAATTAGTGTTCTTATGAAAGTTATCTATAAAATACTGAAATAAGGAAATCATTCTTTTTTTACCTTTGGGAGTTAATGTCAGATGTTGCAAACACAGATTCTCTCAGGTATTAACAGTAGTTCTGGAAAATCTGGCAGGAAGGCAAAACGATGTAGGCTTGACTCCAAGACAAAACTGAGTCAATTTAAAATCAGGTATCGTAAGAGGGAGCAGGGACTTTACTGAATCAATCTGAACTGTGTTAAGCCTTCAGGTGTAAACTGTCTCCTAGCCTCACCTCAACAGAGGTTTGTAATCCATCTACCAGTAATGAAGCCTTTGGTGCTTTCAAAATCTTTTCAGAACAGTTTAGCAAGGGGACTAAACCAGAGATCAGTCTTATTTATGACAGAATATGATGTTTTGTTTTTAATACCTTGTGTCTTGGTCTTCATGTGAGATGGAAGTAACGTCTAACAATAATTTTTAAGTCTTGACGATGAAGATGTTGTCTGAGAATATCCTATGCTCTTGTAATGCAAACGATTTAATAGCAATAATTAATTAATTTGTTTATTTTGCTTTTGCAGCATCTTTGAGGATGAAAGCATGAAGCTACGACAGCTGAAACTACAGAATCAGGTAAATTGCTGAAGCTGGTAAAAATAAGTATAGGAAATCAAACAGCCCTCTAGAGACTTGAGAAATGGGGGTAAAGTGCTAAAAATGGTTGGTCTAATGAACTTCGAAGATTTTCATGGCTTTCATTAGTTCAAGTCAACCTTGCCATGGCTTGTAGACTTTGTGTGTTTGATAATTTTATTTTTCATAAGTTCTCTTATGTCATTGGGATTGAGTCGCTAGAGAGCAGCAATAAATGAAAAGATGGGAAGACTGCAGGTAATTATCCATTTTAGGCATCAAAGGAATGGTTTCACCAACCCATAGAATGATCTCTTTAACACTGCAGTTGAGAAGGATTTCCAGCCTCTTCTGACCTTTTTTTGTTTCCTACAGTGAAAATATTTACAGCCAATCATGGGTCAATTATTAGGCTATAGGTGTCAGTTTTTGAAGTACTGTTTGCTGGATGCTTACACTACCATATTCTTCAGAGCAATGAAGTATCCATCCTTAATATTCTTTCTCTGAGAAATTTCAAATGCTTATAAATAGATTAGGAGATGTGAGACTCTTATGATTCTCTAATTGACTATTTCACATGGACCACAGGTCACTGTCTTGCATTAAACTCTTGTTCAAATTAAACTATGGTTTCTAGGAAGGTGCTTTCTCAGCTGAGGATCATTAAGTCCAAACACAGCAGTCTTCAGGGAACTGTTGCAGTAGGTAATAATCCTCTTTAGCAGAACCTGGTCATTATTTGTAGACTGAGTTTGCTAGGCTTTGACTTCAGGCAGTGAATTTATTACCAACTTTATCTGGGTCTATGAAGGCATTTATCTAAAACACTCCAGAGTCAAGAGGTAAATTATATCTTTAGTCATATTTGTGGAAGCTACAATAGTCTTTTGTCTGTAGATTATCAAGTGACACTTGTTTAAAAACAAACAAACAATGTATTTAAAAATAGAATTAATTCAAATAATCTATAAAAGAGCATTTAATGTCAAATACCATTTGGTATGAACTTCCAAAGCTAAGGATGGTCTGACTGCTTAGTGATGAACCTCAGGGTCTAGAACCTAGAAGGTTTTGGAACTGGTCTTGGGTCATAAACTGGTAATAATCACTGTCTCCTAGTGCTGGGTACTGTGATCAGTGTTTGCTTAGTGTCAGGCCTTGCCATGGGGATACATGGCTATTCCTCGAAAATAAAACTGCTGGGCTGGGTGGAATTCCCTCAGAGTAGCTGTCAGTTGCATCCTGAAGAGGTCAGTTTAAATAGTTCATTCCCTTTCGCAAATTTATTTCCATCGTTCTTGGATTTGGTTGAGATTGCAATCATCTGCAAAAGAAACAGCTAGAAAATTTCACTGAATATTTTTAACACCCTGCCCTTTGCAAATGAGATTTGTTGAGAAGTGCTAACTGTCTCTAATTTAGGATTTTAGAATTTGGTTTGAATATTAATTTTAAAGTCTACTTTTACATTAATAGTATTATGCCTTCCAAAGAAACAAAGGTCCATAGGAGATCACTACCAAATATGATGGACTCACTGCTGGTTGTAGCTGATACCTTGCTTGATTAATTTGTCACAATTATAGGAATTAGAATTTCAAAAATGCAGAATGTTTTAATTCAGCAGGATCATGTATAGAGTTTCTGATCATACAGAGAGTATGGAGTAAGCAATTGCAGAGGTTTGCCTGTCTATTCATCTTTATGATGGGTTTGAAAACCCTGTAATTGCAGTAAAATAATATTTATAATAGTGCATGACATGAAGTTCCATCTGTGGGCCAGCTCTTCCTGCCAGGATGCTTTTTTCTCCTGGACTCTTGCCTTCCCCTTGAGGCAAAAGCGTGTGGTTCCTCAGGCAGTGCTTATTTCCTCATTAGTAGAAGTTTTTTGAGTCTTCTGAGGTATCTGCAGCTCCAAGCTCAATGCTGCCATCTCCCTGTGTAGGGGGAGCACGGAGCCTGGTGTGTTTCTGAATGCGCCTGCTGTGGTGCTCTACTCCTGACCTGGAGTGTCACTGATGCCACCATCACTGCCATTATCACTGCTTCCCCAGCAGGAGCTGGAAGAAGAGAGGATGTTCCCTAGCCAGGATCCATCCTGCACGGCCTGCTAGAGTTAGGGCTGTACCAATGAAGAAGTAGCACAGGACTGCACCTTCAATGCTGGAGTGACTGTATCTCAGATTCCACCATCACAGCTAGAGAAGGAGAATACTAAACTAGTTGTCTTCATAGTACACCAGATATTCTTATGTGACTTCTTGAAAACTCATTTGAACGAGAGTTGGTGGTTTGTGATCCTCTAGCCATCCTGTATTCTGATGTTATGGTTTTCTAAGTTGTTTCTGGAAGTATTTAATGCATGGAGTGCACAAAATCCCAAATAAATCATGATAATTAGTATCTGTTATTTATTTAATGGGTTGTGTGTTCTGGTGTCCTGATCATGAACTATCTACATTTTATGTAGTAATATTGTATGAATTTTTACTGTAACACAGAGCTGGAGGAAAAGGCTAATTAGCAGACAAAATGAAACAAAATACCCGTTTCCTTTTTCTACTTCCTTAGTGGAATACGGCTGGGAATACATGGTACTGAAGGGCAGGCTGCTCTGCCACCGTATGGAGAGAAAATGAACTGCTGTTTTCTGTCCTACAGTGGACTTGCACATATTTTTTCCATCTCAGTATGCAAAATAGTAAAGGGAAGCCTTTAAAAAATATTAAGTTACTATCAAGTTTTGTCACTTTTATTATCCTGTGGCTCTTGCAAGAAAGGAAGATCAGCCACATCTACCAGCAGTTAATTGGTAGTTTTATTATAACTGGTAGTCTTATTATAATTTATTTAAACTGTGTTTTAATATAAGCTGATCCTATTGGATTGTTGAGTCCTAGAAACCCTTTGTTTAACACAGTGTATAAGAATAATAATTAGAATTTAGACTAGTGAGCAGTGATATGTTTAAAAAAGTTTATCTAATAGAATAATCCACTAAATAAGTCTCGAAATTACTATATCTTGTGTTGATCCCAAATTCAATTTTGCATTCTAACAGTAGCTGTATGTTTTCTTATTTTCTTAGTGCCTTTAGGTTGTGTCTGTTTTACTGGGGTTTTTGGGTTTGGGGATTTTTTTTCTTGTCTATTTATTTGTCAGGTAGAGAAGCCTTGACAACAATTTTTCTCAATTTGTTATTCTGTGTATAATGTTTTGATTCTTGTTTTTCCTCTCTCCTTTGGAGAATTGTAAACTATCATGACATTTTTTACTTTTCCTCAGCTTTAATTTAAAAAAGGAACAAACAACACAGATGTAAATTCTTCTGAAAGGTCTGACTACCTTCCTAGAAAACACATCTGCAATTAGCAATTTGTAAGAATTTGACTTTACTGTTTATGTTTCTTTTCTTATTCTAGACCAATATGATAATCTCTTTGGAACTGTGTGTAATTTTTGCTCTGCAGGATAATCCGTGCAAATAATTCTGCAGTAGCAAATGATACCTGTATTGCGGTCCAGTCTTCAAATGATAATTCTGAGTTTAAATTAAAGAAGTAATTTTGTTTCAAGGTGGTTTTGTTTCTTTGTGTGTTGTGTTTGAGGTTTTGTTTCTTTGTGTGTTGTGTTTGAGGTTTTGTATAGTTGGTTTTGTTTGGGTTTTGTGGGGTTGGGTTTTTGGCTTTTAGGGTTTTTTTCTTTTAAATAAGTGAGAAAAACAGACAGAATAAAGGATCAAAGGCTGAGTTGTGTTGAAATTCCTCAGGGAGAGGTTGCCTGAGAAACTAATCTCACCTGAGATAAAAAGACTAATAGGAGAGGAAAAACCCAACAAGAGAAAAAGAATAACGGGAGAGGAAATGGCTCCAAAAACGTCTGTGTCTCAAGTGGGTTGAATTGTTGGTACTGATGAATTGTTATGTGGTGGGTGCATCGAGACTGAAAATAATTGGATGGAGAAATAGTCTCTGTCTTCAAAAACAATTTTCAGGGATGTTCAGGTACCTAAGAGACAGCCATGGATAAGCTGCATCTATTGTAAGGAGCTTGCACATTTATTGCCTAATGGTGCAGAATATTAGAATATGATTTTTCCTTCTTCATGCATCACCTTTATTTTTAAGGACTAATCATGGCTGTCTTTAAAATGGCACCATGTCCCTTTTTATCTTGATTTAAGTCTAGAAGTTGTTTCTCTTCTTGTTGAGTAGGAAATCTTAAGTATATATATATGTATCTGGGAAAAATAATGTTTTAATTTTTAGCCTTTGGACTTACCAGTCTTTCCTTTCAGTCCTGAATTATATGGAAAAATTTTGCAAGGTAGATCAAATTTCCTTTTAGTGGATCGCTTCTATTTTAATTACTGTTATTTGTTTGTCTCCCCACTTTAAGTCTTATCTCTCAGCATTGTTTTCTGGGAACTATTTGCTTTAAGTTCTCCCTATAAGGTGATAACTTTTGAGAAAAAAAAACTTTTCCTTTGCAAGTCCTGACTGTTTCCTACTGGATTATGGATAACTGCTGAATTTGTCTATTTGTGTTAAGGATTGCTGCAGTTGAGACTGGGTGAAAGGATTTAACTGGTAGTCTCAAGACAGGTCAGAAAATAAGTAGATGTCCATTTAATCTTTCATGGAGAATCAAAGTCAGTATCTCTCTCCAAAACCACAGTGCTATCTGTGTGTAGGATTTTTATAAGAGCTTGGAAGAATATTTCAGGTTTATTTGAGAGTCTGATCAGGGACATGTCACTGCCAGTGGCCAAGGCTTGGATTCTGCCTCTCTAGATGTGGTTACTCATCTCTGTTTCCTGTTTTTCTTTATTCCACAGAGAGCCCTTCTGGAGAAGAAGCAGAGGAAGAAACGTCTCGATCCGTTGATGGTACAGCCAAATCCTGAGGCCAAGCTGCGCAGGTCAAAGCCCAAAGGGTGCGAGGAGCAGACTCCTTTAGTAGAAACTCCTACCCCTGTCCACAGTGATGTTGTTTTACATGGTAAATAATCAACCTGATTGCAACAGGGTTCCTCAAAATCCCAGTGCATGTGTTATGTCACAGATGGGTGCTTACATTGCTGTGGTAGGGGTCAAGTGATAAGACTGATTACATACTTTCCTATATACAAAAGTTGAATTGTAGTACATTATGGTTGAGCAATATGAAACTGTGAAAGCAAACAAAAACCTCACCTTGATTTTTGTGACAACTGTAAATCTTCATATGCCCTTGTGTAATCTCTCCCTTGGGTTAGGCTAGAAGAACTGTAGAAATGGGCTGGCAACTTATAAAGGTGAGGACATACAAATCCAAAAAAAAAAATCTTCTGAACTTTTAAGATAAAGAAAATAATTCAGTAGTGACTGCTTGTATGGTGTTTCCTTATGGTGTCGTGGCATATTCCACCTCAAGATTGCACATAACTGACTGATGAAGTGGAGAAAGCAAACAAAAAGTGTTATGAACACTGTGTTAGGCTCTTGATGGTTCTTATCTCATCTGTTGTTTCCTGTGGGCTTGAGACAATTGAAACATGATAGGTTATAGTGGTCCACAAAGTAACAAGCACAAAGTGCTGTCAGGGCCAAAGGCAATAACTTAGTGGCCTCAAAGCATTGCAGTAAAATAGTGATGATTATTTAAGGAGTGAAAAGAAATGCAGTAGTGAGAGCCTGAAGACTCCCATGTCACAAAGAGGTAAAAAGAGCAGCAATGAAATCCTTACACTCTAGTGGAAGTGTCAGGAAGTTGTTTCTGAAAGCCAGGATCCCATTAGCCTATCAAGAAAACAATGGGAAACATTCTAAGGCTTTGAGATGTGTGCTATCCCAGGGTGTGATAATATGAGCATTGTACTAATAGCAAATTAATATGCATAGCAGAATTTTAAACCCCTAAACAAGGGGTGTTACCTGGTTTGAAGATCACTGTTGGAACTATCTTATCCCTTCTCTCTTGAATATTTTTCTTGTTCTCCAGGTGCCTTTCAGGATCATAGGATGGAAAGGAAAGTGGTGATGTTTATGGTAGCATTTATGTGTTTAAAATCAGGTGTAGAAAAGCTGCTGTTAAAAGACACTTTCAAGTCAAGAAGAGAATGAGAGATAAGATAGGTATAACTTTTAAGGTAGGAGTCTTCAGTAAGACTCAAATGAAAAGGTAACTGCTCATTCACTACATTTCATAGTTCTGAGGCTGTCTCAGTGCAAACAAGTCCTGTTATGAAGTGATAGCAGCAGTAAGCATGTCAGAAATACAATGCCTAGATAAAGCAGTAAAGTTTTAATAAGGAGAACAGTGGGGAAACAAGAAATCCAAAGCTGGAACTACACTTATGTATTTTGTGCTGCATATTAGGTGACAAATACAACTTTTTTTAATTGCCTAAGCCCTTGTAAAAAAGGGTAGATAAAATCACTATATTTACATAGGGAGAAACTGATAACTGATATGTTTAAAGTAATAGGCAGTCTTTACCAGAGTCAGGCCTGACTCCTCCCAAGCCTTCTGAAAAAAATGAATAATTATATTTCAGTACTTTAAAGAGATGCTAGAGGAAGAGGAGATGAAAAGAGCCACCATCCTGGCCATGCGTTTTTGGCCATAATAAAATAGACTTTGGAATTCTGTTTCATTTTGGCCTGCAGGCATTGATGGACCAGCTGCTTTCCTGAAATCAGAAGTGCAGGATTTGGGGACCGAGCTCCAAACTCTGTCTGTTGGATCTACCAAACCAGAAGACAGTGCAGATAAGGAAAATGATGGAGAGGCTGTAACAGACACAGCAACCAAGCCAGATCTGCAAGAAATATTACAGAAACGAGGTAAGAGTTGATAATGGGTAAATGTCTTTTTAAGGGCTTTTCTACTTTTATAACTTTATTTCAGTGGCATTAAAAGATGAGGAATCATGAAACACATGTCTGTTGGATATGACTTTTAGAAGATCTACTAGATTCTACTTCATGTGAAGTGTAGTGCTGCAGTTCCTTTTCCTGATTTTATTTGAACCATACCAGTTAAGTTATGTTTTAAGGGTTTCTCAATGCGCTGTATAATTTCTGGTCTTTCCAATAAAATTGCTGAAAAAATGCTGTATCACATTTTGCCAAAGTTAGAGGTGGTTTTATTCCAGATATGTTATATCTTTTCCAGATATGTTATATCTTGATAAGATGCTTGAATATTTTCAAAACAGCAGGACCCTTCATTAAATGCCATGATTTAACTCCTTAGGAGACTAACAGGAAAGGTGTGTTTTTCTCAGTCAGAGGCTGTCACAGTCAGCATTTTTTGTGTTATATGTTCAACAGTTCTCTCTCATTGAGTAATTTCCTATGGAGTGTCAAGCTCTGTCTGCCAAGTATCTTAAGTTGCTGCCAGTACTACAGGAAACCTTTTTTTGTTGCATGCAGCCTAAGCACTTTGCAGCAAAATAATGGCTAGTGTTTAATTTAGTATACAGCTTGTTTTTATTTTGCAGAGCTTGTCTCCCAGAATGTTTCTAGTATACTGCTTTATTGAGGTAGTATCACATTCAGAGGTATTCTCATCCAGTTGTCAGATGGCACAGCTGCTTACCTACAGATAGCAACATTACACAAGAGTTAGAAAAGGAAGGAGGAGAGAATATCCAGTAACTTCAGGGGAAATTAGTGGAGCTAGACTATAAACAGTGAATTCTGAAATTGGCTGGAGGACCAGGGTCAACGCCTTTCCTCTTCCCAAATGTCCTTTGGGAAGTTTACTGACAGGTTGTTGAGACTGGATTTTTCTGTTTTATCTGAGACTTCCAGCAGTGCCCCTTCTCTGCAGTGCCATGTCAGAGCATTGTTATTGTGTGTGTTCTCAGAAAATAATTCAGTTAAGTAGGCTGTGTTCACTGTTGGTTCAGTTTGGTTGGAAAAGATCTTTGAGGTCATTGAGTCCAACCTACGACCTAGCACCACATTGTCACCGAGACAATGGCACTAAGTGCCACATCCAGTCTTTCCTTAAACACCTCCAGGGACAGTGACCCCACCATCTCCCTGACCAGCTCTTTCCAACTCACCATCACCCTTTCTGTGAAGAACTTCCTAATGACCAACTGATGATGCAGTTCCAAGTGGAAGGACACACCTTCCAAATAGTGATATGTACAGATCCTTTTATAAATATCTCCATGCAGAGAGTTATTTTAGTTATATACCCACAGTCATCTCTACATGACTGTGCTTAGGTTGAGATTAAATAAGTCCTGAACCTTCTCAGTCTGTGCTTCAGTTTTAGAAATCAAGTCATTCTTAGTATTTCTGGACCTGAGGGTTTTGGTACTGATGTAAGAACAGGAGGGCCTCTTACTGAAAAATTGATATACTCTGTTTCATTCTGTGTAAGACTGAGGGGAAAAATGGTAAAGGATGTAAACTGTACTGAGTCAAATTTATGGAATAATGTCAGCATATTGATCTGGATTTCTTTTTATTGTTGTTGTTCTTAAGACATGGAGGACTTTTTTGCATGAGAATAAGCAAAATTAATTCAATGACAACAAAAACTCAGCAATATATTATGTCATGGAATATCACATAAAATCCATATTAATAAAGGCCTGACAGCTGCTTAATCATCTGTACAGTGCTGCAAAATATCAGTAGGAATTTGAATTACAAGGCTCAGGAAGAGATATAGCATATGAAGAAAATCAGCAGTTGAAACAGAAATTAAGAATCAGCAGTTGAAAAAGCAGAAATTAAGGATGTAAATAGATATTCAAGAGTCATATATGAATTAATGATACCATGAATTTGTGACACCTTCTTTCAGAGATTACATGCTTAATCCATGCTTAATTCTGACAGGAATTTCAGGCAGTTTGAATTTTGATGAGGAGGACACAGAAGAGGAAGAAGCTGGTAAGAGACCAGTATCTCATTCACCATACCCTGAATCTGAGAGGCCTAGTTCTGCATCCAGCGAGAAGTCTTTTGCAGTAAGTGTCTTGAAATCCATTTCTGATGAGCACTGGGCACATGCCTGATTTTAGTGCTAACCCCTGGAGCACTGGATTAAAATACAGTAGCTGCAAGTACAGTAGTCAGCAACATTCCCTGAAAACAGAGATTGACAGGTTATCTGACTGAAGGGACACTGGGTTAAAGACTTAGCAATGATCAAAGGAACAATTGTGGGTGGAGGATCCCAGGGAGCCTAATCAGTGAATATGGGAACACGAGTCAGCACTATGACCCTTAAAGGAGACAGACTGGGCCATTGTCTCTGCAAAATTCACCAAAATGACTCAGAGAAGCTCTGAAATGCCATGCAAACATAGGAGGGATTTCTTCCTGAAGGTTTATAGCATTTGTTGTGGGATGTAAAGGGAAACAGAATTTTGAAATGGAACAGAGAATGCTGGCTTTGGACAAACATCATATGGGATGTTAGGGGAAAGGAACTTAGGAGGGAGAAGAAGGGTATCAAAGGTGGATCAGGGAGTAATAACTACAGGGACTAAAGGGGCTAAAAGGCATCAGATGTGTGCAAACAACTGCAAAACAGTACGATTGTCTGCTCAAGCCTTGTGCCTTGATTACTTCAGCATGTCCCATTCTCTTCTAAATTCCACTCCTAACTATTTCTCGTGTGGATGTATTCACGTGTGTGTGATACACATACATGTGTACATACATATGTTGACAAATTGTGTGCTGGGCTGGCCAGTGAGTTGGAAGAGATCAGCATTAGGAAGACACAGGGTCTGAGCTAACTCAGACCAGATAAAGACCATGGGGTTTGAGCATGGATGCTGGACACCCTTCAAAGTCCATGCTGTGGAAGCCCCACCTGAGTGTATTTTTACTGTGTGTATGTTGCCCTGCACTAGTAGGGGGATAGTGCAAGAGGTCTGAGTGTCAACTTCCTGGGAAACCGGGCTGTGGGTGCAGAGTGCTGGAGATACAGGGTGGTGGGTGCTGGAGGGAGGGAAGGGGTGAGACTCCAGTGAATTTCAGATCTATGTGTGTGTGCCTGTGCTATTCACTCAGGTTTCCTATAGCTGGGAATGGGGATAAACCTGCAACAACTTCTTGAAGCCCCAAGTGCTTGGGTGCTACAATTCACAGGATTCAGTTACATCTAAGAAAAAAAATATTTGTTGAGGTGTACCAAATTTCCATTAGCTTTCCAATTCCTTTGATTACCCTATGCATCCTGATTATACAGATTATTCTAAGGCTCTTCCAACATTTAGTTGATAGGGTTCCACCAGCTGCTTACTCCATTTCTGCTACTGTTCTGAGCCAACATAATCTCAGCACTCATTTCAGTCACAAAATCCCAGCCTTACTGCAGCATCCATCAGTCCTGCTTTATCATACTGTTTTATTTTCCACAGCCTTTGAAGTTCTAAAAGCAAAGAGGTTCTTTGCTTAAAATATTTACAGCATCTCATCCTATTTCCCCCTTTCTAGCAAATACTCATGTCTGCTTAATGGATGCTTATCTTTTTCCTCTTGGAGACCTAGTTTTTCCTCAGAGTAAAACCTTCAGCTGCTTTCTTCTGAGGAAACAAGGTATCATCTTGTTCAACCTTCCTTTCCCCAGTATCTTCTGGAGACACGATATCTTAGGTTACAACAAACCACTATTTTCTTCTGGAATACCAAAGTCTCTTTTGTGATATTAGTTTGCTAATATGATGCTTCTTCCCATAGGAAACAGGTGCTTCCTGTAGTCCATCCCCTCAGGCAGATGCACAGCTGGGAGAAGTAGAGAACTTGGAGGATTTTGCGTTGCGCCCTGCACCCCGTGGAATTAGTGTCAAATGTCGAATCACTAGAGATAAAAAGGGAATGGACCGGGGACTCTTCCCTACTTACTACATGCATCTGGAAAGGGATGACAACAAAAAGGTATTGGAAGCAGCACACATTATCTTGGCTATTGTACTCCTACCACAGAATATTTTTGTTGCAAGGGAGGGCTTTTGGTAGGAAACCAATAGCTGAGGAGAGCCATCATGCAGATGAGGACAGCTTATATTTGGCCAAGGTATTAAGAAGGGAATTAGCATGTAATTAGCATTGTATTGTGGTTTAAGAGCCATAATACTGTGAAAGATGAAATTGAAAAAGTATAAAAATGTTAAATGTTAAAAAAGAGCAGGACATTGCTCCAGAAGAGAAGGAGGGAATACTAGAAAGGACAGTTTCATTAAATCCGGACTGCCAGGTGAGCTGATGGAGGGATAGGATTTTAGGCTGGGCACTTTAGAACAGAGCAAGATTGTAGAGATAGTAAGATTAGCACAGAACAAAAAAGGGAATGCATATGAGAAATGGAGAGATAACAGTTTGGATAGCAATGCCTCTGCATTCTTACAAAGTATCAGTCTTGATGAAAGTTTTGTTTTTCCAGACATTCCTTCTTGCAGGGAGAAAAAGAAAGAAGAGCAAAACATCCAATTACCTCATATCGGTTGACCCAACTGATTTATCTCGGAAAGGGGAAAGTTTCATTGGAAAACTCAGGTGAGAACCACAGATGAAAACTCTAGACAGTTGAGACAGGATTTTAATTTTAATTGAGTTGTGGTTATGACTGGCAATCTGGTATCAATTCAAAGAGAATGAACTTGCATTGTTCTGCTCAATGTAATCTGTATTCACTTGGGTTGGCAGCCTTCTTCAGCATTACTATTCACTGTGGCAACTCAGACCAGAAGTTGTCTAGATGCTTTTCCAGGATAGGTTACAGGCTCACATGGGCATCTCGTGGAAGCTCCTCACTGAGCAAGCAGCAGGAAGATTCAGATAGCAGGAGATGTGTGTTTTTGCTGAGCTGTGCAAATACTTTCGGGAGATGACAAAACTTTCTACTGATGCCTCTCTTTGTGTTTTCCATAACCTGACATAAGGTCAAACCTCATGGGAACCAAATTTACAGTCTATGACCATGGTGTTAACCCAGTCAAGGCACAAAGTCTAGTGGAAAAGGCTCATACAAGACAGGAGCTCGCAGCTATTTGTTATGTAAGTACTGCCTCTCCCTTTCTGCCCCTTTCTTTGTGCCTGGTTACCGCGGAAACACAGCTTGCACTCCACTGCTGCCAGCCTCCTCCTCGTAACTTTGGAACCAAGTGACCAATTTCAACCAGATACAACAAGAGGCAGAGGCCTCGCAGATACATTCTTACAATTTTAATGAAACTAAAGAAAAAAAAGTCAATGTCAGCAGTGGGAGGAACACCCAAACTGAAATCCTTATAACCTTCTTATCTGGCCTATTCAGTGTGTGGCCAGTCAGCACATGCTTTACATGGAGCCAGCCACAGCATGAGCTGCCTCTGGACCTACTGGGATCTGGTAGACCCTGAGAAGGAACTGTGAGTACCCTGTGAAGCAGAATTAGGTTTTGCAGAACCAAAGGCATTTTGAGGGCTAGGAGGGAGATAGTATTATTTCAGCAGTAGCTTGTTGGAGGTAAGGATGTGGTTCCAAAGCAAATTGCATTTACTAGCTTTGTTTTAGAGATGTTGTTCTGCTCTTGTGAACCACTTTAGTAAAAGGTGATTCAGAGTAAGGAGGCACTTGTGGACACTACAGAAGGACATGAGAGTTCTCATGTCACATTTGTTTCGTATTCCAGTCCTACAGTTTGGATAAAATTTGAGGTTCTCAACAAAACAATTGCTGTCAAGTGGAAGGATTTTTATTTTTCTCACAGGTGTTTTTACTTCTCTCACAAAAGCTTAAAGATGCAGCATTTTGATTTTTTGCTTTTGCTCTTGATGTTAATGGCACTTTGGGAAAAAATGATGTGATAATTCTAATACTAGCCTATTTACAGAAGTATTACTAGATATTTTCTTTGTACATAGTATTCTTAAGTTTTCTACCTAGCTGGTCACAGCAAGGTGTTAGAATGAGCATAGGCAGTTAATATAAATCCAGCTTTTCAGAATTCTGAACTTTTATCTACAAGGAATTAGTTAAGTTTAAATATGAATAAAATCAGTACCCTCATTCTTATATATGCCCTTAGATTTTTTGAAGTGAAGAAATAAAGGTTGCAGCTCCAGAGACCTTTGTCTGTGTCTGCAAAATGCATTAATGTGTTAGGAGAAGCTGTATCACTTCTGTCAATCAATTCAGTACTTCTAAAAGATTCTGGCTTTTAATTGGTCTTTGAGAATTTTAAAAGTTATCACTGACATTGTTACAGAATACTTTAAATGGGCCCTTGGATTTTGGCTGATACTGTTAAATGAATGGTTTGAGAATACCAGGACTTTTTTCCTTTGCTTTTTGTACTCAATCCACTTGGAGCAGTCTCCTTCAGTACTCTTGAAAAATCTGCTTCAGATTGAAGCTTGGATAGTTGCTGAATACTTCCCTTCCTGGGTCTGCTATTAAACATTTATAAAACAGTATGATTTGAGAGAAGGTTGTAAATATGTTCTTAAACACAAATAACAGCACCTGAAGAAAAATGTCATTCATTGTTCAGAAACATTTTAGACTAAGTGGTGCTATTCAGAGAACACAGAGTCAGGTCAAAGATATTTTGCCTTTTATCATACTTAAGGCTTGTTCACTAGCAGGGTTTCAGCACGTTACTTCCTCAGGTGCAAAAAGCCTGTGCCTGGAAGTTGCACTTGTCTAATTTTGTTGTAAATGTTTCAGTAGGCTAAGAAATGCACTCCAAATTAGTTAATAGCATGCATATTCCTAACACTGTTCTCTAAATGAGAAAGGCAGAGAAAGCAGTCTTCAATGACCACAGATGCAGTTAGATAACTGCTGCTACAGCTGTAGCCAGCAAAATTCTAAAAACTAGTACAAATGGTGATACAAGTTCAGTTTTGCTGTCTTTCCTTCTCTGAGGTAAAGTATCTCATTTACTGAAAATAATGGCTTTCCTTGTCTTTCAGGAAACTAATATCTTAGGATTTAAGGGTCCTAGAAAAATGTCTGTGATCATTCCAGGAATGAACATGAATCATAAGCGAATTCCAATCCGTCCACGAAATGTGAGTTACCAAGTTCGCTCCTGTATCAGACTGAATGAAGAGGTTAAAGCTTCCCTGTAAGAGGCCTGGGTGTGACTGACAGTCAGCATTTTTAGGAGCCATGGCTTTATCAAGTCTCCTGGAGAGTAAATACAATGTTGCCTAAATGTGTTGTTTAATTTTGTGTTGCCTTCTACCTAATCTGTAGCTTTTTGAATAGTGTTTGTATCCTTAGGGGTGCTTTGGTCAGCCTAAATATAATTTATTTATCTCTACATTGTTGCTGTTGCACCTGCAAGCTGCGCTCACAGTGGGACCCTGCTGTGCTGAGGGTGGATGAACACAGCACACGTTTGGTTCTCCCAGGAGTGCACGTTCTTAGCCGGGATGTGGATTGCAGCAGATAGGCAATAGATACTGCTGGTGCAATAGCAAGAGAAAAAATACATTTTGATCAGAATGATGTTAGCCTTCTTGTAGGGGCAGCAGAAAAGGAGGATTCTTGAAGGAGAAGGAGGGATGAGGAGAAGGATGAAGATTTGTTGTGACTACTTAGTGAGGATTTCTCATAGTTACAAGAGGCATTTTAGCTAAAAGCTTACAGAGCAGTATCTGATGAGAGGCTTACAGAGAAGCTTACAGAGCAGTATGTTAAGGTGTGTGATGAAAATTGTTAGGTTCCCTTAATGTGAGTTTTATGTTTGGTGACAGAAGACCAAAAGGCAGAAAGAAGAGGTACCAACTGAAAGGTGTGGTCAATATTTTAAGCTAGAAAATGGTATTTGCAGCCATGTTGTTAGTAGATCTGAGTAGGACAAGAACGTATTTCCTGAAGTCAGAGAAAAAAATCTTCAAGAATGGAAACAGAGGTCATAAGAGCCCAGAAAAGAGATTTAATTCTTATGAATAGTCAGAAAAGTTGTATCTGGAAGTGGTCATTTATTCATTGTCTTTCAATTGGTGTTGCCATCTCTCCCACTGGTACAGTAATGCCATGGCCTTTTATTTTTCTCCACTAAATCTAAATATACTTAGCTGGTGCCAATTCCCAGGGGTTTGTTTTGCATTTTTAAAAAGTAAATAAAGATAAAATTGAAAGCTAACTAAACTGAACAGAAAGTTTTATTTAGGTTAACCTCAAAAATTTGCTATGGTATCTTTGTGCCATACTGAAGCACATAATATAGCCACATCAGTCAGACCTCCACAACAGGTTGTTTTCTGAGCATTTTTTCCTGTTAGTACCTTAAGCTTGGACTCTTTTTCTTCAGAGTTTTAGCATATATAGTTTGGATTTGCAGAACTTTTAAAGTTAAATTATATGTCATGTTTCACTATAACCTAAATCTCCTTGTAATTCATTGTTTGTCAAATCTAATGTGCTGTTTTACTTCCTCTTTGTATCCTTTTGGTTTTATTTCTCTCTGGTTTTCATACTGTGCATCACTCATTAGACCCAATAGGATGATATTTAACCTTCCATTCTACTGCAGCCTTGGGACTTTCTACTGAAGCACCTCAGGGCCTGGCCCTGTGTAGTTAATTGTAGATTATTTTCTTTTATTTCAAAGTTTCAAATGTTAGAAATGGCAACTGGATGCAACAGGACCAGAGACAGATTATGAGACTCATAACAGATTCATGCCAGCAGGATGGCAATTATTTGTGGACTCTGAATTGCTCCCTTTCCTGTACACACACTTCCTTCCCTGTCACTCTTTTTACTTTATCGAGTGAAAAGGAATGCTTAGACTGGGAATCTAGGAAAGTATCTTCCTGGTACTTGCAGAAAATATTCAGTAGGACTGAGTTTAAGCGACATCATTGTGTTTCATTAAACAGGGAAGTGACAGAGTGCACACACAAGAGAGGTGGTACTCAGAGGCAGAGCCATTCCAAATCTGATAAATATATTTCTTTTTTCTAAACAGGAGCATGAGAGTCTGCTGTCAAAATGGCAAAACAAAAATTTAGAGAACCTCATTGAGCTGCACAACAAGGCTCCAGTCTGGAATGATGATACTCAGTCGTATGTTTTGAACTTCCATGGGAGAGTCACTCAGGCCTCAGTGAAGAACTTCCAGATTGTCCATGACAATGACCGTAAGAGTCTGGTAGAGGGTGTGTGGGACTTACTTAAACAGGGAGAACCTAATTTATTTCATGAGGGTTGGGAGGAATAGGACTCCCTTCCTAGAGGAAGGAAATTGGGTAAAGGAAGCTAGCTCAGGATTACTGGGGACTTCTGAGTTGTCAGGAAAATTATATAAGGCCTCCTTCTGGGGTGGATGAAGACTCTGCTGCCCATAACTGCAGCAAAAGAGGGGGCAAATGAAAGCTTCTGAAGTGAAAGAAAAGGTTTAATACAGCACCTTCAGACTAGCAAAAGAATGGTTTGAGCTTTGGTTCTGAGAAGAAAAATAATCTCTAGAATAGCACAGTCACTCTAGAGGACAGATTTCAAGGCCACTCTGGTGGGAAAGGATGGATACACCAACCCCATATATTTAGGACTGGCAGATGTGGGGAGGTGGGGTTGTGGGTGGGTTTTGTTTGGCTTTTTGTTGTTGTTTGTTTGTTTCTTTTGCTTCACTGTGAAATTGTTACTCTCTGAATGTCTTTTCTCCCCAGCTGACTACATCGTGATGCAGTTTGGTCGTGTAGCAGAAGATGTGTTCACTCTGGACTATAATTACCCTCTCTGTGCTCTTCAGGCCTTTGCCATTGGACTCTCCAGCTTTGACAGTAAATTGGTCTGTGAATGAGGGACAACAGACATGAAACATGGAACTCGCTCCCACCCCTGCATCTTGTAAGAGTTCCAGGAGTAGCAGTGAAGAGCATAGTGGAAGGGAAATGTAGGACAGACCTCTGCAGGCCTATTAGAAAACCAATTCCAGCCTTCAGAGCACTGTGGGTGTTGACAGCAGGCCACCTTGGGAGCATCCCCTGTATGGATTGTGGAAGAACAAGAAAGCTAGGTGATGTTTTTGTCATTGCTGTTGAGTCTGCTGTTAGAATCCTTGTTTACAGATGCTGCATGAGAGTGGGATAAGCCCACTTATTGGAACTCCTTGCAGCTAGGATTAGAGAAATAATGGTGAAATGTTAATTTACCTTGAAGCTCCCACAAGGCCTGGGAGATGATGCTACTCAAGAGTTCCTGATCAAATGAATTCAGAAAAAAAAGAAACCATTAGAATAAGACATTGACTCTAATACAACACTTTTAGTCTGTGGAATGATTGTCTGCTAAGACTGATACTCCATTTCCCTTTCAGTATTCTAATTTCTCTCTATCCCTTGACAGTTGTTTTATCAAATGAAGAACAATCAAATCTCAAACACTCCCTTTTCAGTGGGTGATATTATATTCATTGCTACTTCTATTACTTCTGACGATGTGAAGAATGAGACTAAATAAATGATAGAATCTGGCTGAATTTGGCAGAAGATGGTATTATAACAATATACAGTACCACTTCTGAAATGCAGTGTTCTGATTGGTTGAATCTAGACTGTAAACTGATGAGAATTATTTTTTAATTTCACCATCGTTCATGAAATTTGCTGTGTTTTTAGGTATAAGTTTGTGACCAATTTTTTTTTTTTAACATGACATTATCTTAAGGCGTGACATATTAAAGTAGATTTTGCATAAATAATCTTACTCTAAGACGTTACCTCAAAAAGAGATTACAGGTATTTTCAAAGGGATCAATAAGTTAAATGTAATGTACCACAAGGCTTTGCAATGTGTCCTTCCAATGTTCCATTTTTAATACTGGGTGCAGAGTATGGAGACTGTGTCACAGCATGGAACATTTGATTCATGTGGCCTTAACTCACCAGAGTGGATGGCAGCACGGTGTGGCCTGGGGTCTCAGTGCACACATCTGTATACTGAAGCAGAGAACAATTACTGTCTTGCCTGCTTCTTGCCTATCACACATATTCACAATGGTTTGGAGAAGTCTGTCTCTCTACTGGGACAAGAATTAGGTGTTCTCCAGCTTTGGATATTGTCCTTGTCAGCAGACTCGCTCTGTTCCCAGTTGCAAAGAGCAGATATATTGCTTTTGGTCTCGAGTCTTTGCAGCAGCAGATATTGCTTGCGATTTCAAATTAACAAAACTTTGTGAAGACGTTTTCTGATATTGCCAGAAAGAAAAATGATCGTAATCACTAAGTAAACACTGTATTTAACTGTAAAATATGAATAGAGTTTGAGAAGTCCAGCTCTAGTTTCTCACAGATAAGCATTTTTCAGTAGTTGCTGAAATATTTTCTTGACATGATCTTATCAGAAAAACAGTCCGTGAAGAGAACCTGAATGCTGATGGATCTGTTTTGTGCCTTCCTGCTCATCAGGCTGAGGATGAGACCTGGCAGTGTTTTCCAGCTATGATCTTCTGAAGTCTTGGCTGATGGTTCAGCATTCACTCTGCCCATCCAGGAAAGGAAGTCAGTTTGGTTACCTGTCTGATTATTTTTCTGACTAGGAATGTGTGAAAGAAATTGCCTTATGTTATTTTGGGGTGATGTGAAGGTAGGATGCTAATTTCTGATTCAAGATGATTTTCTGTGTGCCCAGGAAGCATCCTTTTACTTAGCATCCTTTTAATTAATTAGCCTTGTCAGCAGTGACTCTTCAAGCTATTTGTTGACATCAAATGATCCTGTCACAGCTTCTCAGTCAAATTATGTAGACAGATTAACTGATTCAATGGTCTTTATCACATACTGTTTTACATTAATTGTACTTATAACTTTTATATCTAAATGAAAATAAACTAATTTATATATTGAAAAGTCTTTCATTCTGAATGATTTTTTTTCTTTTGCTGTCACTTGTGGATGTACTTTGAAGTACTATGAAGTATTGAAGTATTACCTCGGTTTCTTCCTATCTTCTTGAATATCATCTGTCTTCTTACTCCCTCTTCTTTGTAATTCTCAGTTCTCTCTCTTTGTACTGTTGAATGTTTTTCCCATACACTTAAAAAATTTGGAATAAATGTAAGAGTAGTCTCTGTATCACTTTTACCCCCCCGCCATTATCAGGTCTTACACTATAGTTCTTGGTTTCTATTTGATTGTTTAAGCTAGTTCAGTTTCTCTGCCCCATCTTTTTAATGTTTTTCCCAGCATCCAGCTAGGGCATTTGAGACAGTTCTTCCATCTGAACCCATTCAACTGTTGAAGTACATTAATATATTTTTTCTGAATCAGGTACTGAAGTCATACAAAGCTAGGAAGAACATCAAGTTGAAGTGGTTATATTTCCACTAAGAGAGGTATGAACATCAGTAAGAAGAGATAAGAGGAGATGGATCTGATAATCAGAAACTGGCATAGCCCTCAACATGCAAGCCCTATTCTTCAAGCACCTCTGTTTTTCCCATTATTTCCATCTGAGCTAAATTAGTCTTAGAGAGGAGAGAAAATTAAGTGGGAAACATGACTGGGCATTTGCTCTTAACACAGTAATATTAGTTGCATACATGTAAAATGTAACATGCTTTAAATTGAAATACTAAAGGCAGGCCCAGCAGATGGAAATGGTTCCTAGGCTGCTGTAGGCTCTTGGGCTTACAAACATAAAAGACAGTGAATGATTTCTTGCTCTTCTGGGGCTGAGTCACTCTCACTGAAGTTTTGCTGCTCAATTTGGTAGCAGTAGGACAGGTGGTTTTGTGGCTGTTAGCACAGTTGTTATACCTCACTTAGTGTGCTCCTCTGTTTGGTGGGATTAACAGCTCTGTAAATCTCTCAGTTGATATTGAATTAGGTTTCCTGTTCCTGGTACAAAAGACAAGTAAACCCTTCCCTGGATTTACAAGTTGAGTTAAGAGTTTGTGTAGGCCTGTGAAACTGGGCTATGGACAGATTCATTCCTTCACAGAATCAGGAATCTCATCTTTGCCACAGGAACAAACTGTTGTACCTAACTGCAGTTTAGAATTGGTTCAGAACTAAGGAAGTCCCTTAAGTAATCCTAGGGCCAAGAGATTTGGCCCATTGTACAGTTATGTAAAAGAGTGGAAAAGCAACACTGATGTGTAAGGGCTCCCTACTAACAGGGAAAACAGCCAGCTCCCACTATGAGGTGGCAACAACGGAAATAAGGCAGAGATCCTGTACCAGTGGCAACTCCTGTACCTCTTGAACTGTACACTCTATAAATTGTTTTCTCATTGCGTCCCTTAAGGTGTTCTATATCAAATTATTATTTCCTCACTGGAAGCTGGAGGTCACTTCTTTTGTTCCAGAATGGGAGAAAAGTCCAGAAGAAAACTAACTCCAACATATTTTAAGGTAATGTCTATGGTAACTATAACCTGCTCTGGTAATTTAACATTCAATTTAGAGAATGCATAAATGGGTGAATATACTCCAGAGGCTGGAATTTTTGATCATTTAATTTGATTCAATTAACATCTCCATACAAGGTGGCCCACTGCACTGTCTGCAAAAAAACAGCTGAATATTTTGGTGAAAACAGAGGATTTACTTTTTTAAGTTTAATCAAATTGAGCCCTTTATTTATTACAGGGAAAGTAATACTAATTTACTAGGCGGGAGGGGAAAGGGCTATATTTTAAAAACTACATAAGAAAATCATCCTCATAGAGTACAAGCAGGGTTGGGGAATTAATCTGGTAAGTATGCCCAACTCTCTCAGCTTTCTGTTCTAAGCAGAATAGTTTGGTTCTGCATTAGTTGCGGTAAAAAATCCCAAACAACCTACCACTAAAAAACCTGTATTCTCCTGAGTGAGTTTCCATCTGCAACTGACTGATGTCCTGCAAACAATTTGTGTGATGATTCACAGGAAGGAATAGGTTTCAATTCCGTCTCTTTACGCTATGTTGATTTGGCAAGGAAATGGGAGCAGAACAATGTTAGTCACATAATTAATGAGACCTGGCTGAGAATTCCTGCTGAAAATATGTGATGAGAAGTGAATTACCTTTCATATACATAGGGTTGGTTGTTTTGTGCTTTTTTTTTTTTTGTAATACATACAGCTTAATAGAAACAGTGACTAAATTAATTCATTACAGGGCTTTATATAAAAAAAAAGCAAAAACAGTCCCCCAGTTATTTCACTGAATTTTGTGACATCATCTTATTTATACTGTACATTCTCTTCATTCCTACAATTGTATCAGAAAACCTTATGTTTATGAAATTGATGGGTTTTGCCATCTGGTTTCTGAGGCCTTGGGACATATCTAGGACCTGTTTCCAGGTCTCTGCAATTTTCACTGCAATTTGAAAGAGTTGGGAACTCTTTTAGCTTTGGGTTCTCACAAAAAACCCTCAGTTTCTTCAATATGCTGAAGTTCTAAAGAAAGCCAACCATGTTGTAACTCTTCACAGGTAGTTACATGCACACCAGCCACCTGTGACAAAATCCCCTGCTGGAGCCGCGGGAAAGTTTGGTTTGCTGATGTAGCTGCATTCCCCGAGCTGCTGCTAGGATGTAGTTGCATTTACTAAACTTGCTGGTTTCCTCCTGCTTTTGTTTTGGGGATGTGGCTTTCCAAACCTAGTGCGATTCTCGGTCTCACATCAGCCTTTTCTAGCGCAGCACGCTGGCATTCCTGTGTGAACAGGTAGGAAAGGAGCAGCTCCGACGTGAGCCTGAGAGAAGCCACGGGGAGACACCGCTTTGCGGGTGGGCGGGCGAGTGCTCCGCTGCCTGCCTGCCCTCGGGAGAAGCCCGCTGCCGTGTCGGGCTGGGCTGGTTGGTGGTTTCGCAGCGGCTCCGCGGTGTGGGTGGAAATCACGGCCGGTCTCAGGGTGGAAATCACGGCCGGTCTC
>VXBR01005993.1:146451-204523 GCA_013400215.1 Cisticola juncidis
CGGGACCGGCACGGGGGAGCCCCGCGGGCCCACCCCGGAGCCGCTCCTCGCCAACTTTTTCTTTGCGCCCCGGCGGCGATGCTGAGCGGGAGAACGACCCGCCCGCTCCCCCGGTCCCAGCCCTCGCTCCCACCCCTGCGGGCTCGGGGGGGGGGAGCGGGCGGGAGCGAGGGGCAGGCGCGCAACAGCGCTCGGTGCTCTCTTGGCAGAAAGTCCTGGAGCTGAAGGAGGATTTGAAGCCGGTCCCCGCTGCCCCTGAGGAACAGCAGCCGCTCTCGCCTCGCTCAGGTCGGGACACGCCGTTCCGCGGTGGCTTTGGGGCGAAGGGGCGCGGGTGCCTGCGGGAGACGGGCTGGGAGGGCTGGAAGGGAGGGTGCGGAGCCGCTCGTGTGCGACAGGCGAGGCACAGGCGTACAAAGGAAGCGATGGGAACATCCTCAATGGAGCCTCCGGCCGCTGCCCCCGCCGGGAAGGGGCTGCCGGCGCTGCCACTTCGGGAACTCGGTGACTGAAAACTGCAGCGTTAATGGGGAGGGGGAAAAAAAGCAATCCAAGAGGTTTCTGTACGGTTCGTAGAGATGCGCTTGGGAAAGGGTGGGAAGGAGGAGCAGTACTTAATGTAGTAAACTTTGATGTAAATTATGGAAGATGGTTTTGGGGGGAAAAACAGAACAACAAAAAAATCATAAGGAAGCCTGTCTGTGAGAAGGTAGGTAGGTTGTTGCAGGGCATTTACCAAAAGATGAGGGAGTATTTTCCCAGTTCAGTTATTCTGAAGTTAGAGTTGAGTTTTGGTGACATGCCACAGGAAAGGATTAAAGAAACCCCAAACAAACCAAGCACACACACAAAAAAACAAACAAAAACTTTTCCGGAGTATCTTTTATCTTATGCAGATAATTCCACCTAAATAATTTCTATCATGGGATGCTAAAGATGGAGCTTTTTTTTTGCAGAAGAGGGAAGAAGTGTAACTTTACATGTTTTAAGGACTTCTATAAAGTATTTTATGATGAACGATCACATATGTTAAAAAAAACCCTAACAAAAACAAAACCTCAGAACTAACCACAATTAATTTAACAACTTTGTTTTTATTTAACCTGGAGTTACACGCATGTTACTTTCTAACCTTAAGAGTCGGGTTCTGAGACTCCTTTACAAATAAACAACGCACAATGTTTTTGAAGTATTTGAAAATATACTGAGTATATTTTACTGGGTAGGAGGAAAGGAGATTTAGGGATCGGATTTATTTTTCTCTTTCCCTGTTACTGGGACCAGGTCTGCAATCCCAGGACCGGGCTGCGGTGTCTGTGCAAAGCGAGCAGATCACTGTTCACCTGTCCGTCCATCTGTCCGGGCAGATGAGAGCGGTTCCATTGTTCTCCCGCAGAGGGAAGTGGGCAGCAGGACAGGGCACAGAGTGAAGGGAGGAGCGAGAGGAGCCCGGCGAGGGGGAAGCGGAGCGGGTGCTGGGCTGATGCTGCTGCACAACCACCTGTGCCATGACAGCCTTTTGGTCTCGCTGGCTTCTTCTCGTGACAGAGAAGAGCCTGGGATCGTCCTGTAGTGAACACAGAGCTTCTTCATTAGGGCTGCTGGATGCTGAGGGTTTTCTCTGGAACTTGGGCTGTCAGAATGAAGGACAGCCAGTCACCTTTTCAGGGTTTTTTTGCAGTGGGTGCAGTCACCCTTTTCAGGTTTTCCTAAATCCCAGGGGGAATGGCTCCCTCAAGCTTGAGCATGCAACAGTTTTATCAATCTCTAAACTGGGCTATCAGCTCATTGTTTGTGTCCTCTTGGAGGCGATCCTGGAAGCAAATAAATGTACATGAGAATGGTTACCAGGAATTTCTCCACTGGCTTGGATCCTGCCTCTTCTTTTGGAATTTTAAATTAATGCTGCTGATGACTTTGAAGTATTTTAGGCTGTTATTGTGATGAGCATTTCAATGTTGCTGTATTAAAGAATATCTGCGGGAAAATAGTATGAAAATAGTACTGCTAAACTTTCCCAAGAGAAAAAGGGCTCCATGGCACCCTCTCTTGCCTGTGGCTTACATAAAATCACAGTTGCTGTTGGTTTTCTTACTCAGGTATTTTTATGGAACTCAGGTAGTTTTATGGAATTCAAGTAGAGTTTTGAGAGTTTTGAGAGTTGCTGAAAAGTTTCCAGGAGATGCACCTTTCATCTCAGTTTGCATGCTCATTCACAGTTTTCCCTCCTTGGTTTTACATGTCCTTTTCTGTATCTTTCAGCTCTTGGTTCCATCCCAGTGTAAGCCAAGGGGTGGATCCACAGGGTTGGGGCTGACACTGTTGTGGACCTGTCCTCAGGGCCTCCAAGTGCCCATTTCCTTACTTGTCACATCTCTGTGCTTTGTCACTGCCAGGGAAACTGGCACTGCTTTTCACTGCCCCGGGGCTGGTCCAGAGGGAAAGTAACACTCGCTCTTAGCAAGTTCGTTTTCAGTCACATCTGTTTGTTCTCTGGTCAAGTTAATCGTATGTGGTGTGATAAATATTAGTTAATCATGTGCTGGTGTGCCTGGAGGAGGGGGTGCAATGTCTAGGAGGTGAAGGGTGGGAGAAGAATGGGGACACTTTCTTAACAACGTTGCCATTTCCCCCCACCTTAACAAGTTCCTTGGACCACCTTGGTCTACAGTAGCTCCTGTGAGAGCAAAACAATTTTCTCCTTTATCTGATGACAACTGTATCTTAAGAATGTGAAAATTTAGTATAACCTTTTTAAAAGATCTATTATATTTTCCATAGTGCTCATGTTTGTCTTTTGTTCATTTGCTGGCTTTGGGATTTGGTTTTGTTGTTTCCTCCCCTTCCTCTGTGCTATGTAAAAGTTTTCTTGGACAAGTTTTTCATCACCCAATGTACATCAGAAAAGTTTTCATACTCTACTGCAGCAGTTTTTGACTTGGTGTGTATTTCTCTGAAATGACTGGTCATTATTTCTCTATGCATTTACATCTTCTAAGTCCTTACAAGCTACTAACGAGGGTATAATAATAATATTTTTCAATTTTCTAGGCCTAATTATTGGAGTTTTCTTATACTCTTCACTTTCTTCAGTTTATCTATGTTTCTTTGTCAGAATGAGATCAAATATTCCACGAGTTGGAGTGATTCATCTCTCTTCCTTGCCTGAAGAGATATCTGAGCCCGGGCAGATAAAAGTCACACTGGTCATTTTGCAGCAGAAGCATTTGCTCTGCAGACAACTCTCTCGTTTGTTGAGCATTCTCTCTTGCCTGCCTTTAGCTCCTGCTTCTGGCAGGGCTTTGTCCTTGATTTTATCTCTGGGTTTTCTTTGCATTGCTTTTTCACATAGTCCTATTTGTCTCCCTTGCTTCTTTCATTTTCTTTTTTACACTAACACCCTTTGAATTGTTTCTACCCACTGGTGTTTATAAACATCATTCTGTATCACTTGCAAGTTTCATTAACAATACCTTGAGTCTGAGATCTTTAATTAAGGTGTCAAAGACAACTGGACTAGCAAAGATCCCTGCAGCAACCCGAACCAGTAGATGCCTCCTGTATCTGCTGGTTCTGCTTGTGTCTCAAATATCATATATATCATTATGCATAATTTGGAAGCCATTAGTTAACTTTCTAATAACATGATCAGTGCTCTCCAAAGCCAATCTGAAGTAATTTTTAGCCGTGATTTCCTTTGAGAGTAACAAATGCTTTTTTAAATCTAAACTTACTTCGCTGTGCACTGTGTTCTTTTCATTCTCTGCCTTCACAGCATTTCTATCTTCCTTTGAGGAGCAATCAAGTTTATTAGGATTTACAGGAACGGATGCTCCTCTCCCTCCAGCTTCTGCCAACAGCCCTGCTGAATAAATGCCCGGCGTGTTCCTTTGTAGGGCCTTGTAAAAAAGCCACGAGTTGGCATGCATGGAGCTCATTACAAGATGTGAGACTAGATTATTAGAAAGAGTTTTTTAGGGGCAGGAAGTGGTGTTTTGAGTTCTTGGGGTGTTTTTTGAGGATGGGGGAGGTTTTGGTAGGTTTTTGGTTTTATTGTTCCTGCCGCTTGGGTCCTCCTTTTTCTGGAGATGATGCGGTCACTCCCCTTTGTTTTTAACACCATATGAATTAGACGTTTTCCTGCTAGGGAGGGGCAGGTTTTCCAGTTCCTGGTGCTACTGGCTGAGTCACTGGCTCTGTTTTTCTGCTCTCTTGTAGGTTTATAATTACCTTGTTCTTACCTTAGTTAGAATGGGATTGCCAAAGGGTAGGTGTTTTACACTCCTGTATTTCTGAGACATGAGTGCCAGTGGCTTTCAGAGCCTTCAAAACTTCTGCTTTGCTATTGCCAAAGAGAAAACAAATCAGCATAGCCCTCAAAGTGCCTCCCTTCCAACAGTATGGTAACCATTAATGACAGATGTCCAGCCAAAGTGTAATCTCTTGTAACCTGGACTGCCTAAACTAAGGAGGAAATGTCAAGAGAACATGGAGCAGGTGTATACTGAAATGGAAAGGGAGGATTTATTAATTTGTCTTAAGTTCATCTTACCTGATCATACTTCTTTGTAACTCATTGAAATAAAGCTCATTTGTACCAAAGTAGCAGGGCTTAGGCAGATCTTTTGGTTTGAAAATCTTATCAGCTTAGAGAAAAAAAAAAAAGGTGTAAAAGAAAGGTTTGTGTAAGAGGATTATATCCAAGCACACTCACTGCTCTTTGAAATATTTTTATAAAAGTAAAATAATACAATTCTATTTATTCTCTACCCGCACTTGTTTGTGAAGGATCTATGTGATCAGAAGAAAATAACTTTGCAGGTGGAACACATAAATCTCTGCTTCTATCCAGCCAGTATGCGGACTGAAAAATAGAGTAGCAGCATCTCTTTCCACTGCTTTTGGTCACAGGATTTATTTGTAAGAGCATGCTTTAAAAACTGTAGCAGAGTCTGTGGTTGGCTGTATCCCTTTAAGAATCTAGTTTTGCTTGGCTAGCTGCCCTTGTTCTCCTGTAGATTAATCCAGCAGAAGGTATATAACCTGTTGACCTTCCTGGCGAGAAGGGTCTGGAAGGGCAAAGAGATAAATCAGAAGGTTCATGCTTTCCTGTAATATCTGGGGACAACCTTGTTTTTCAGTTTTTCACTTTTTTTACTGATTCCTGTTTGAGGGTTGGGCTTGTAATTACAGAGTGTCATGATTTTCATTTGTTTTCTGTGAAAGGTTGGAGATGGTGGCATGTTTATGCCATGTTTAGAGACAGGAAAGAGTTCTGAACTCAGAATTACACTGGAGTTGAGGGTGGGTTTACTGTCTCATGTAGCAAATTGGTAGGAGCACTGGAATCTGGCAAAAATGCCTGGTGTGGGTTTGCTAGGAAATTTCACACTATTTTACTGAAAGGCTGACTTTCCCCAGTGTCAGCCTGAAGAAGTGAATGTGTAAGCAGTGACTCTTGGCCTGCTGCATGATCCAGATGGAGTGTGTACTCCTAATCCAAACTAGGGTGGTGTCTGGATGCCCCAGGAGAGTGCAGCTGGGCCGGTAGCCATGGGTAGGGATCATTCATGTGATGCAGGTGTTCCCTTGTGGATGTTCTTTGCTAGGGCATTGCCTTTATGACAAGCATCAAACCCCTTTAAGCCCATGCCTGACTGCTGCTAAAATCAAAGCACATGTGTAATTGGTTGACTGAAGGAGGAAAAGTCAAAGAGCACTGAGCATTTGTCCCATTTTATATACCTGTTCTGCCTGTTAGTGATTTGCATTTGTCTTGAGCCTTTAGTAGAGGGCTTAGTCCCGACCAGACAGGTCATGCCCAAAATACAGACCACCTGCAAGCACCACAGAAAGGGAAATGTGACTGCATTCATGGGTTATGTGATCACTGTCTCTTGTCTTCAAGTCTCTTCGCCCAGGTTCAGCTGTTTCTTCTCTTGACTGACTAGTTTTGGAGCTAAACATTTTCACTGCATTGGATGAGACTTGCAAACATCTGTCTCTTGTCTGAGTTCCTGTTCAGTTCTGCCATTAGTGTCACGGGAAGCTAAGTACATCACAGTTGTGAGGCTTTGCTGGAGCATCTGTCTTTGAGTCCTAGACAAGAGACTGAAAGATGTCATGAAAAAGAGGCAGGACTAGGAAATAAGAATTTGATTTTGATATCATAAAGTGGGCATTACGAATCTCAGCTTCATGCTGCTCATCAGCAAACCCTTAGAAGATGCTCTGTTTCCAGACAGTGTTTCCAGAGTGAGTCCCTCTGAAGTTACCACTTGCAATTGAAGATCACTTTTAAAATTAACCTTTTCTTGCCATGAAGTTCTTGTCTAGATTTTAACCTTATTCTGATTTTTCCTTTGGGCAGTTCACTTACATCTTCATGCTCTATTTTTTCCCATAGGTAAAGTGGGGGCTTTTGAGCCCATTGGTGAGATTTTCAGGACAACTGAGTTTCAGCAAGTTTAGGAGCAAGGTTTTGTTAGGTTGCTATTGAAGGTTCTCTATCCTTTAATAATTAAGTGATTAATATCCTTTGGGAAAATGCTCAGCTTGATTTATTTGTGTCTCTAGTTTGGTTAGGTAATTCTCAAGTCATTTTAGTCAGTGAATATTTACACTTGTCTGTACATAAAGGGACAGCTGCAATTCTCCTGTGTTAGCTGACACTACCAATGCTTCAGTGATAGAAAAGGGATGTGATTATTTGACTCCCTCCTGGTTCCTTGCTTTCTAACCAGCCCCAGGGACAATGACTCCCGGTGACTGCTGCTGCTAGCGAGAGGGTGACTAACCATTTTCACCCTGCCACAACCTTCATCTGTTTGGGAAGCTGTAAAACACATGCCACATGTCTTGGAAAGTCAGGGAGAACGGGAGCTCTGGGAACAGTTCCCACATGGGAGATAACAGTGACTCCCCAGGAATTCCACTGTTCCTTTGAGAGCTGGGGCCGGCCCAGTGCGTGGCTCAATCCCAGCACAACCTGGCAGTGTCAATCTCTGCTGCCCTTGCTGGCTCGTTTTTCTCTCCCAGCTGAGACATAAATCACGCAGTGGTCATTCTGTCAGCCCCCAGGCTGGTGGGCTTGTGATGTGGCCCGTGTGTGGGAGCTGGGCAGGAGCTGCCCATTGCTCAGCATCCATCCCCAAGCTGGCCACCCCCAGAGCAGTGGGATCAGAGCTGGCCTTTGGGATTTGTTGTTGGGTTGTGGGGCTTTTCGTCCCCTCCTTAGGGCAGCGAGGTTCTGTGCTCTGTTTCCTTTATCGCAAATGTAACTGATTGGATGGTGTGCAAGGCCACACACAGCCTTATCTCATCACATCCTGTTTGACTGCATTATCCAGGGCTGCACTGATAGAAGTTCTCCTCTCTCCTTGCTTTGATTTATATCACTCTGCTGGACACTACATCCTCTCTCTGTTTCAGCCAGAGCTGGCCACTGCAGTCATTTAGGAGTTGTTTTGCTTTGCTCGGGAAGTCAGGTGCCTTTTGAACAGCAGCTGCTGCAGGCAGTTTCGGTGTAGCAAACAAACCAAGCTTGATTTTGTGTTAGGCAGTGTGACAAGCATTCAGCTGGAGCCCAGCCTCCTGCTGGATATGATCTGAGGCTAGTAATGCTTGTTCCTTTGTAAACCAGTCTCATTCAGTGTTGAGACACAGACAAAAATCTCACCATGCAGCCTGTGGATGTAATGAGTGTATCACCTTGCCCAATACAGAGAGGCAAATCTGGGTTCTTTCCTCCTTGCCTGGCACTGCTGGTAGTTAAGAGCTTTTACAGCCGGTAACACTTACCTTAACTGGTTTTATTCATGGGATTATGCAGCATTGCTCTGCTGTCCTGGGTGGATTGGACTATTCACAGGGAATAGCCAGCATTACTCAGGATTGCAGGAGGCCTGGGGCAAAAAGTGAGATGACAGCCAGGCTCAGCCCCTGCCTAAGCTGTTCTGGGGTGTTTGAGCCCTCTCAAGAGGCCCAGTGAACTTAACCCACTCCTCCCCGCTGTCTCCAGGTTTAATGATGGGAGTGCAGCTCCTAAGGAGCCTGAGGAACTGGTTGCTCCCTGGTGCTGCCAGAGTGGTGTTACCTTCCTAGGTACAGTTCCGTGCCAGATGATCTTTAGTTACATCTTTATTTTTTTCTGTAGAGACCCTATAAACATGTCCATGATTTTTGTCCTCTTTTGTCTGTGAGCTTTAACAGATCTTACTTATGGCTGAATATCTTCTTTCCCACCTTTTCCCTTTCCAGTATGTTTTTCCTGCAGTCTTTGAGTTGCACTGTCTTATGAGCTGCTCATCTCTTGATTTCACTAATTTTTCTCTTTCAGAAGAACTAAGCTTTTCTTGTAGTGTCCCATAGAATTTCCCAGTCTTCTTCCTCTGCTAAGTTTGAATGCTATCTTCCCTCTTGTACCTTGAGCAATAGGTTTTTTAGTATTCCAGACTGTTGCTTCCCTAAACCCAAATTTCCTTGTACCACTGCGTTGTGCAAGTTCATTGGCTAGGTGTTCTAGAAGTAAGTGACTGGTTGCTCCTGTTTCCAGTTTTTCTTATTTTTTTTATATCTATATTAAACTCTAGAGCTTGAGCAGCAGGATATCACCTGTTGTGGCTGAAATGATTTTATTTTTTTTTAAATTCTCTGGCTGCTGATCAGATATGGAAATGTTGTGGTTCGAATCCTCTCCAGCAGCAGTACTTGGCTCATGTTTCCAAGGCAGTGAATGCCGGAATTGTTTGGGTTTGTTTGCATTTCAATGACACCAAGGAGTACCTGTGAGGTGAGGCAATCCCTGCCGCCACAGGCTTCAGTTCCAGGGAACAGGCGGAGGCTGAGGGGATGTTCTTGGTGGAGCACAGCGGCTTTCCCGGGGCGCAGGGAGCTCCGGAGCAGCAGTGGCAGCGCCGGTCCGGCTGCTCGGGGCTGCGCTGGCCCCGGCCCGGCGCGGGTGAGTGAGGGCAGCGCCCGGCTCGGGGTGCTGTGCCCCGTTCCTGCGGGGAAAGGGGGGCGGGCTCTGGGACACAGCGGCTCTAAGAGAACCGAACAACTGCAGGCAGCCGGCTGCGAGATTTCACATCCTCAGGAAAGTATGATTTCGTGTTGAGCAGCTGCCACGAACGCTTAAGAGGGAGCTCTTAGCAGCAGTAATGACTGAGGGATTAATATTAGAAAGCAGATGTGTCAGACTGTGTGTGGAGTCTGTTTAAAGATGTGCTCCCTGTCAATGAGATCCTGCTGAAGGGCTCTTGGCAGCTGTCTAGCCCTGCAGGATCTCTGAATCTCAATGAGGTATCATGTGTGAAAGGAAAGTGAGTTAGTGTTGAAATTATCGGAATTGGAACACTTCAACCAAAGCTGTTGGAGCTGAAAGATTTTTGTGCTTTCTCCACGGTTTTGTTTTGTGAGTGACTCATTAAAAAGTGACCATGGCAGAAGGAAAAACAGGGAACAAGAGCGAGTAAGAAACAGCATTTGGACAGAAGGAAACATTAGGAAGGAAGATAAGAGATACCGTGGTGAGGAGGTGGATGTGCTGACGGGCTTTGTGTCTTTGAACCTGGGAGAGAACCCCTGACTGGACCCTAAGAAAGATAGCTAATCATCTCTCAGCAAAATAAGAGTGAGGTCAGAATTAAAAAAAAAAAAAAAAGTAAGATACAATTGCAGAAGTACAAAAGCCAAGGAGTGGGGTAGAAGTTCTGGCTGAGGGAATCCCAAGAGAAAAAACACCAAGTCCTTTGACCTCTGGCAAAACTTTCTGTTATGAGTATGGGACAACATCCTCTCACTGCTCTGTTCCTAAGAACTGTGCCTGGTGAGGGAATTCAGATGGGAAAGGAGTTGTCTGAGCATGTCTGGGATGTCTGTTTGGTACTTTCAGAATCAAATTCCCTCCACATCAGAAGAAAGCTTTGTGATTAATCTTCCACAGGCAGAACTTAAAAAAAATTAACAAGTTCTAAAATATTTAGTAATATTAGAACATGGAGCAATAAAATCACCATTAAAGCTACCAGGCTGTATGCATGTAGTTACTATTGAGTGGAGGACAGAAGCAAAGGGAAAGTAGATGCTAAATGAAATATTTGCATTTTGTTAAAGGAATTACTAATGAATATTGTTGAAACTTTTCTTATAAATAAGACATTCAACATTCTCTTGTTTCTGAAAAATCCTGTTTTTCACCTGATTGCTCATTCAATAGGAAGTGATTCCACTCCCAGTTTTCCAATTTGCCATTCTAAAAAAGTCATTTACCACAGGGTTTAGCCCCAGCTTCTTTTTCATTTGCTTTGCTTAGTTTAATAAGTGGTCATCTTGGCCACCACTGAGTTCGGATCAACAGTGCAGAAAGCAGAAGGCTCGAAAGTGTTCAGCCAAAGCAGAGACCAACAGATCAGATAGCACTCAACCAGGACTCCCTGAATTACTGTCTATTGCTTCTGGCACAGAGTACTGCCTGGGACTGCACATGGAGCTAAGTAAGTTAAGCAACATTATTTAGGAAAACTTTGCTGGCCTGTTAAGACTTTGACATCTTAGTGATCTAGAGGCATAGAGTTATAGGGATTTCCATGGCCATTTCTATGGAATTTCTTCAGAAGTTATCAAATTAAAAGTTTCAAATAGAAGGAAAATTTTTGCTAGTGTGCTCTGTAATCTGAGTAATTACAGAGGTTTTAGCTCGAGGTGGCCAAACATCCTTGCTTTTTTAGTCTGTAAGGTTCCCCATTTTCTGTCACCCATCAGGAATAGTATCAAGAAGGGAAAGCACAATCAGGACCCAAAGTGTAGAAAAGTCAGGATTGACCACAATAGCAAATTTCAGTTCTTGCTGACCTAGCTGTAGCTTGAGATAAAACTAACATTGCTGGACGAGGGACACAAAAACCAAGAAGCATTACAAAAAAAGAGTCTGGTCACTTCAAGATTCATATAAATTCTTCTGTCACTGCTATTATGTTCTATATCTGCCTTGATTTACACCAACATGAGAGAAAGTTCATGTATATTCTGTCTCTTGCTTTGTGGATTTCTGTTAATGTACAAATGACATCTGCTCAAATCGGTGCAACTTTTCTTTAAGGTTTGGAGAGCAGTGTCTGGAGAGTTGACACTGCACTGAATGGGACATGTTTCCTCCTCCAGTTTTTCTGGAGCTTGGATCAGAATGGCCCCAGATTTTCCTGTGTCACCAAAAGCACTTGGTGCAGATGCTGAGCCTTGTAAAATATGAAATGATCAGGCAACAGCTCCCAGGGTGTGAGTGTGGTGGGAGGAGGAAAGTTATGCTTCAGATATATTTATTTCCTTTCAACTTAAAGAGTGTGCCATAATGAAATCATCTGCTAGGTATTCCCCTGTGTCAGCATGGGCACTACGGAGATGAAAATAACTGGATTCAAAGTAGATGCTTTTAATGGCCCTGATGGTCCCTCATTCCCTAGGAGATGACTTTGCCTGTGTGCATTGCTAGGGGGGCCTTGGCTTGACAGCAGAGCTGTAGCTTCCAGCGACTGTGTCTTTGGGAATCCTGTAGTTGAGCAGGTGGAGATGTTTTCACTTGGTGTGAATCCTGCTGGCTCGTGTGAGATTTGCAGTTCCCAGTGCAGGTGGTATGATGAATACACTTGCTGTCACACCTTGGGGTTTGTTCTGAACCCTCCATTTTTCAGCCTGTCATCACAAGTTAAAACCAGCCTGGGCCTTGTGTTCATTGATATTTTATTGTGTGTTAACTATGGAGGGTCTGCAGAGCCTCCAGGGACGGGGGATGCTTGGGGAAATATGAAAGGAAGATTTGGAACAGGTAACTTCTCTTTCCCTGCCAGTGTCTCCCTGTGGAAATCTTTCACCTCTACACTGATTCCCCAGCAGGATAATATCTTAAATGCCCTTGTAATTTTTTTGTTAGCATCTGTCAGTGAAAGGGGGAATGTTTGGTCAGGGAAGCAACTGCTACCCTTCATTTCAGAGTCTCCTAAAGTCACATTGCTGGCCTTGGTGCCATTCACAGTGTGCGTGGGATGTCTGTCCCAGAGCATAAAAGCCAAGTGTGAGTTCCCCTTTCTGCCCCTCTCACCTCCCTTTTTTTTATTTCTTTCCATGTTCATTAAAGCTCTGAAACTGTATACCATGGATCAAGAGGGTTGAAATAATCTCGTGTAGGTGCTGAAGTGGATGGATGGGCAGTGGTAGGCCATTCCAGGGATTTGTGTGTTTCAAATGCTCTCACAGGAAATAAGTCATATACTGGGTTTTCTAAATGTCTTTGTGAACCATTTGTTAAAACCCTGCACAGTACATTGTGTCTAATTATTTGACTAATTTATATTGTCTATATTGAAATTAGTCAAAGGCACAGTATTGTCTTACTTGTTTGTTTCCTTAGTTTTTGGTGTTGTTTGTTTCCTTAGTTTTTGGTGGGTTTTGGAGATGTAAAATATATACCTGCTGCTGTCTAAAAGTCATTAAGGAGCAGAAAAACCTTCTGAGAGCCAGTGTTGTCGTATCTTTATAATTTCAGCTTTCGAAATGTTAAAGTTCTTAAAGAATTTCAGCTTTTATTTTAAAAATGTGGTCATTATCGTCTTGAAGAAGATTTTAAAAACACAAAATCCTAAGAGATTAGAAACTAAAAGACTTAAAAAGTTTGTCAGAAAAGTTTCTGAAGCTATGAGCTCTCAATTTTTGAAGTTCTGAGGTTGAATGAATGGATTGCTTTCCCCCTGTATCAACTAGGGCATGGCATAACTGCATGTATTTATTTTTTATAACTAGTTTTTAACAAATGCCACACCCAACTTTCTCCTCTGTTTCCCCTTTACATTTTCATTGTGATATTTCTGAGCTAGAGACTTGTCATGTCAGACCTTGCTCATGTTCAGTGCAGGTTTGATCATTCTGTTGTCCTTGGAAAAAAGTCCTTATTCTGATTTTCTTGCCACCCAGCTCAGTGTGGTGATAGAAGGAAGTTTTGAACTCTGGCTGGATTCTCAAATGATGGTTTGTGAACATTCTTTGTAGCCCAGATAACAAAGCTATTAAAATTATAAACAAACAGCTTTGGGCTTAAGGCAGAGCAATGATCTGTGTCTTTAGAAGCCATTTGTCTCCTGCCTGGTTGACTGGAAGTGTCTGTGTGGTCTGAAGTCAATTTCTCAATGAGTGTTTCAGCAGCTCCACTCAAAGGCTTCAGATTGTCCTGTAGGTGCTTATAAGTTTATTTTAGATAAATTTATAATTTATTATCATTTTCAAGAGCTAGCAGATGCCTGCTTAAGTTCAATGAGAAATCAGTTTCTGCTCCTGCCCAGTGGCAAATCTAATAGCATGAGACTAGTAAGTGATGAGGGAGCAGAGAGGCAGAGGAAACTGAAGGAATTTGCCCAAACTTGTTCTGAAGATGAGCAGTAACAACAGGCAAAGCACCTTGGTTCTTGACCTGCAACCCGGTGCTGTCATCCCTGTACTCATGTTGCCTTCTGCTCCTGCCAGGATAGGGTGCTGGGACTTGGAAGACACTGCATCACACTGTCTGGCTCCAGGAATGGCTTTCTGAAAGCACAGCTGATCCTTGAGAAGAAATGTCAGTGTTAGAAGTGACACCAACTACTAACTCTGATCCAGTGAAACAGTAGCTAAGAAAATTCCAACCCCAGTGCTCAGTGATGACTGGATAATTCATCACTGCTCTATCTTGCATAGTCTTTCACACAGACTGAATCCCTCTATGTGTGCTTCAGAACATTAAATAACAGTTATACGGATAATGACAGTCCAGGGAGAAAGAAATAAAGGAGATAAAACCACGAGAGGAATCCTCTGAGGAGAACTGGGAAGTGACAGAGTTAATGAACCGAAAAGAGATTGGAGCAGGCTGTTTATCAGAAGGATTTGTAGAATATGTTTTCATCTCAACATAAATAAAACCCCTCAGGTGGCTGAGTTATTGTTTAAGATAAACTTGAAGTAAAACCCCTCCCGACTGAGATTTTTTTTTAAACCTTTTTTTGCTTTGGTATCTGCTTGTTCCCAGCGAGGAGGGTTTCTAACATTCCCGGCGGGATGTGCTTGCCATTGCAGGTTCCGAGTCTGCTCCTCCGCGTGGCACCTTGGAGTTTCTAGCTGGCACCATTACCTCCAACGAGTGGAGTTCTCCCACCTCCCCTGAGGGGAGCAACGACTCGGGGGGCAGCGAGGCCTTGGACAAACCCATCGACAATGACGCCGAGGGCGTGTGGAGCCCGGACATCGAGCAGAGCTTCCAGGAAGCGCTAGCCATCTACCCGCCATGCGGCCGCCGCAAGATCATCCTGTCGGACGAGGGCAAGATGTACGGTAAGAGAGAGGGAGCCACACACAGCGCTCAGGGCAGCCTGCCCGCTGCCCCGAGTGGTGCTCCAGGGAATTCCCCTCTCCCAGGTGCTCCCAGGCTGGTGCTGTTGGTGCTTCGAGTTGTTGTATTTAGGGAAATCGGTGTGCAGATTGTGAGGTTCACAAAGCAGAAAGAGTTACAGGTGTCTTTTTCTGTCCTGTGAGATGATCCCATCAGGTAGACCTCAGAGCTGAGCATGCTGCTGAATTAATCTTTATATATAAATATATATAATCTAATGGTGTCATGGTGTGACAAAGCCTACTTTTATCTCTTGCTGTTGTCTTCACTGCTCTTGTTGGAGATAAGAACAGGTAATGGCGCTACAGGACAGAAGTTCAGCTCCTGAAACCCCTAGCTACACTTTTCAGATCTTAAGGCAGAAAGTTCTGTGTACTACTTTTCATTGTAGTTTGCCTTCTCATAGCACTGGCACAAGTGTCTTTCACCTGTGGGTTCTTCTCATCTAGCTAACTAGATACCCAGCCCCAAATACAGAGAGGCTCTGGCTTGCAGCTGCAGCGGCAATCAACTTTATACTTGGCAGACATGCTTTTGAAATGGGTTTTTTGACCTTTTCCACAGTTAAAATTTCTTTCGATTTTGTTAACAAAAATCTGATCCGGCCTGGATTCTCTAGCTGAGTGTTGCAAGAAGCTATCTGATACTTCTGTGACTAAAATGCAAAGCAGAGGCTGAATACCCAGTATTTGGTATTAAGGCCCAGGGTAGACAGTTTCTTAAAACACTAGCAAGGATCTTATGGAAGACAGCCCTCTTTCTGCCCAGTCAGTGCTTGCTTTCCCCCCACCCCCCATACATCGAAATCTTCACCGGCCCCATCACGGGATGCTCCGTGCATGCCCTGGAGCTCTCTAGGAGCACTTCACAAGTCATTCTGCAGGTTTCTGTGCAGCCATCAGGCCATTGTTCCCTGAGCAGGGGAATGGATTGCTCTGACTGTGGGAGCCTGGGTGAGGTCTCGTTTGCATGGCCTTATCTATAGTGGATGGTTTTACTGAGTACACACATCATTGTACCTGGGAATAGCAATATAGGTTGGGTAAGGCTGATCACCCTGAGGCTAATCCCGGGCCACTGTTCCTAGGCAGACATCAACTCCTGCTCTGGGCTGGTGCAGACGTTTTTGTGGTTGTGCTACAGAACCAACGAGGAAATGGATCCAGCTTAAAACCAGCATGGTCTGAAAGGGGAAAAGAAGGGGATCTTTGATTTGGACACTGCCCAGCTGCTTGTGCTGGTATTTAGAGAAAGGATGGTGAGGTTGGGAACGAGCAGCCATGACTGAGGTTAAAGTAAGACTGCTTCTTTAGGGACAGATTCTTGCTTAAAATGTTACTCAGACTAAAATATTACTCCACCCCCTGGATATTAAGCATAAACTAGTGACATGCTCCTTGTTGCTCTATGTCTGCACTGCATTTCATGATGGGTAACTTTTAAAATTACTGGGAAAAATTACAGTTGTGTTTTAAGACTGTTAATTTACTGAAACTTTTGCACCGTCCCTGAACTGTTTCAGCTTTAGAGTGAATGTGTCAGAGCAGAGAGTGAAAAACAAGAAAAGAAATGAGAGCAAAAGTGAAGTACAAGGCTACCAAAACCAGTGAGACTTAGCTGGGCTTGACTTAGCATGGATTGATGTTAAGTGGAACACACCTAGCTGAGTGGACTGGTGAACTGCAGAAGGTAAATAACCCTCTTGCAGGGTGAAGAGTTTAGGGTAGGCTCAGGGAGAAGAAACGAAGAGCTGTCCTGCAAGCCCTCCCCCACTACTCCAAATGGGACAGTGTCCCTGCTTGCCTTTAGTGCACCTGTTCTGAGTGTGGATGGCTGGTTCAGTGTGCTCCTGACAGAACCCAGGCACTGATTTATGCCCTCCTTTGCTTACTCGTCTCCAGGATCCAGGCCAAGGAAGTGGGGCCCTGTCTGGGATCTATAGAAAGATATGACAGGGCAGGAAGAATAAATATAGTCCCTGATTTCATCTTCAATACTCACAAGCCAGCTTGTGAAAGAGGGCAGGCTCAATGTGGAGCTGGCCCTGCCTCTGAAGGGATGGTTATTTATCCACCCTGTGACTGACTTGCACAGAGCTCTCTGAACCAAGGGAGCAGAGAGCTGTATATGCCCTTTTCCCCTGACAAAACTGGGACCATTTTGCTATTTCTCACTGAGGAGAGGCTCATGTGGTACTCCTGTTATGGGCAAGATGTTCCAGGTCTCAGAATCTCTTGTATGTGCAATTTATACACTTCTCATCTTTTATGAGGCAACCCATTGTAAGTTTGAAGTTGGCAGCTTTTAGCTGAGGTGTACTAAGGCAATATGAAGAATTTGTGCTGTTTTACTTGAAAGCATTTCAAATTGCACAGAAAGGTGTGTTTCAGCCTCTACACAGGCCTCATGCTCATGTTTCCATGCCTCTTCAAAGCTGGCTTGTTTACAGCTCTTTAGACAACACTCTGCTGATCGCTGAGTGAACAGGATTCCACCTTCACACCAAAGACAGTCAAGCTCTTCTCTGTGCACCGATAATCTGTGTCTCGATTCCTTTGCTGCCTTTCCTTTCATTATCCTTTTCCACACTAGACGTGTTCCATTTCTGCATGGAGGCAGCATCCTGAGTAAGCTCATGGCACAGCCTGCTCTGCGTGCAAGCCCCACTGGCCTCTCCAGCAGGCTTTGCTGACCACCTGCTTCAGGCACAGGCAGCTGCCTCGTGTGACACGGAATGCTGTCCTTTCTCCTAATCATTGTGTTTACATTAGAAGCATTGAGTCTGGGGCACTTTCTGCTCCGGTGCCTTCTGGTACCACTAAGGTCTTGCAGAATAATTTTATCAGTGTTGTCTGCCAAAACACAGCGAGGGTACAGTGTTAAAAATCTGCCATTGACTTTTTCAACAATGTTTTTCCGTGGGAGCAATCATATCTGTAACATTTATACTAAATAAACTGTCACAGAATTAGGTGTTGGGTGTCTCCTGGCATCTTCAGTATTGATGCAGAGAAAGGAGAGGGGAAAAGCTTATTATATTTGTGAGATTTGCATGGAGATTGTTAATAGGCCAGGTCTCCCAACATTACTGAGAACAGAGAAATAAAAAACAGTAACTTGCAAAATGATACTTTTTTTTGACATTACAAGAGACACAACAAGAGCTTGGAAAAAATGAATTACTACTTTAGCTGTCCGGTGCTCCCTTCTACTGCAGGAAGACCTGACTTGGAGCACCTTTTTGCAAGAGGAGCTGGAATTGGTGGTGGTTTGTTGGATGGCTGTTCTGAAGGAGTCAGTAGTTAAGCAGCTGCTTTTCAAACAGCTCAGCCATTTCTGTGCTGAGCAGGGAGGGGCAGACAGCTGGGGGCAGTCATCCATCTCCCGGGCTGGTGCCATCTGTTTGTGAACTGCTGATAGGAAATACTTAGAGATGTCCAAAGCTTAGAGGCCGAGTGATAGAAGAAGGACAGTCAACCATGTTACTAGTTACAACCTGGAGCAAGCAGTGGATCAGAGTCTTGCTTTTACAACGTAAGTTAAGATGGGATGAAAGGTCAGTTTGATGCTAAAAGCTACCAAGTCACAGGGGGTACCTCCCACCCCTACTCTGAAATGACTAGGTAATTTTGCAGGATAATGCCTTTATCTCAAAGGGATAAGTTATCATTTCATGTTTTCCCCAATCTCAAAGAGTCACTAAAAGTATAAATGAAAAGGAAATGCATAAATCCCAAGAAGCATAAAGCATATGCTGCCCGTCCCAGTTCATAAACATTTTTTCTTGAGGGGGAGGGAGGAGCATGGTTGCTATTTAAAATATGGAAACCTTCAAGGTGACAGTCTCCAAATTGACAGCTTTCCTCTATATTGCAGTTTAGCATCTTACCTGATGATGTTTCAGTCAAAGCTATTGGCACATGCTGAGAATGTGCTCAGTTGACACTGAACAGAATGTTTCAGGTAATTGCAAAATTTGTATTTCAGCTGTCATATCACTCAGAGAGACAATTCTGAAGTTCCTATCCCTTCCATTATTATGACTTAGTGAACTCTAGAACAGCCCTTTATCCCATGATTTTGGAAAAAAAAAAGGAATCTCACATTTTAAAAACTAGAAGATAAGACAACACTTGGATTTGTGGACAATTGGTCAGCATGCATACTTTGCCCTCCCCTCTGGTGGTAGGTGTAATGTTTTTGGAGTTGCTTAATAATGAGGTTTTGTTTCACTCAGTCATCTTTCAGCTTTGCTTTTGTGTGGCTCTGGTTCTTTGTTGTTGACTAGGCAAAGCCAGACTTCTGGAGACATTAGTAGTGGGTTAAACTTCTGCTGGAGTTTGTCATGCTTTTCCTTCCATCTCCTTTGTGTAAGCCAAGTTTATGGTTCTTTGTGTCAAGCTGTATTGCAATTTAACTGGTGTTTTCTCTGTGCAAGCATAAAAAGGAGGTATTTGCATGAATTCCAAGCATTTCCCGAATATTGAGAAATTTGCCACTTTTGAAATACCAACCCACCAGGAATTTTCTTGCAGTTAATAGTACTGGCTGTGGCATCCTTCCTTAACATGCTTAGTACTGAACATAAATACAGTAGCAATCTTTTTGTGTACTACATGTTATCAAAATTATTGTGATTTCTTTTGTGGGTGCTTCATTCTGTTGGTTCAATAAAGGGCACATCTTTTTACTGTTGCTTTTGATTTTTAGCAAGTTTGTAATCCCATATTTATCTGTCAGACTTCAAGCCAAGTGAGCTGTGTAGTACTCCATTTTTCCCATGGTATATGTCTGCAGCCACAGAGTTTTCATGACATGTGACTTCCATCACGGGCAACATTGCATTACCCTTATGACTTTTCCTCTGGCTTTTTCATTTTTAAATTTCAAAGAATTGATTTGTAGTGGTATGTTGTCAGAAAGGCACTTGGTTTGATTTTTTTGTTTGCTTTGTAGATAACACATCCAGTTTAACTGACTTCTAATTTAGTAGACCAGCTTTATGTTTTGTAGTTGCATCTACTCATCTGCCTTTTAACTGAGAGACTGTTTATATTTCATTTTTCAGCCTTTTCCCTTATTGCATGTTATTGTTTTGCTTCTGCTCTTCTTCTGGATAACTTTACGCATTTCCAGTGGTTTTCTGAAAAGTTTAGTTTTAAAGAGCCTTAGTGTTCTTCTACATTTTAAAACCCACTTCCTTCTTTCACAATTGGGTTCAATACTATCAGTTGCTAATTTGCTCTTACCAAATACCAAATGTTCATTAATACTTAAAAATTCAGATTTAATTCAGAATCTGGAAACAAAAACCAGATATGGAAAAATGAAAATTAATAGTGCCCAGTGTCTTGGGTTTCTTCTCTCTTTGAAACAAGTGCCTGTAAAGCTATCTGCTGGGACAGGTTTCTGCAAACACGTTACCAGAAAGATCTCAAAAACACGGAGTGAGTTCTGAGAAGAGCAAGCATACCAGACTTAACATTGAGCTCTGGGAGTTGAAGGGACTGATTTAGGAGGAAAGATTAAAGTAGCTAAATATACATAGCTGGGCTAAGTGATGACTGAAAGGTGGAGGGTGGGGGGACACATAATAACAGTCTAAAAATATTTGAAGGGTGTTAACATTTAGGAGGGAGAGGGATTTTATGTGGAACATGTGAGCATGACTAGGATTAATGGGGGAGAAAGAGAGAATATAGGATGGACATCAGCAAAAGCTTCAGGACAACATGGTGCTCAGAGCTGAGGGATCTCTCTCCTCTGAAGAGCTATAATGGAAGTGCTGTTGTTGGGGACTTTTAAAAGTGAATCAGACAAAACTATAAAGGTTGTATTTGTAAAACTATTCCCAAAGAACGGTGTGTGTGCATGTGCACATGCGTGTCTGTGTTCTGCATAAATGAGAGGAGGATTCCGGATGGGAAGTGCTATGGTTTTACACAGGAAGCAAGAGAACAGTGGGTTAGGTGGCTTTACTGTAAAGGGCTGCATTTTTTTTGTAAATTGTTAGTATTGTGATTCATACTACCTGAGATTTTGTGACGAGCATGTTTATTTAACTGGTTGACAAAGGAGCTTTTCCTTAGGTCTGAAACAAAAAAAGCAGATTTCTAGGTAAATTCCAGGAGTACTTTCTCAGAGTTTGTCTTCTGTCAATTAGCCAAACATTGAGTAGAGAAGGATGACAACATTTCTCAAGAAAGGGTGTGCATATACATAGAGGGAGCTGAGTCAACATGCAGATTGTGTGGAGACCTGGCCTAGGAAAAAAGGAGCTCCCTTACTTCAGAGTAAATAAGAAAACCTATCACGTGAACTTTCTTTTAAGGTCTCTTTCTTAAGCAAAACCAGTGTGAGACAACATAACCTTTCTATTTTCTAGTGCCCAAAATGAAGGGTAGCTGCTTGTTCAGAAAAAGACAGCTAAAAGACCAAGCAGTATTCTCATTCATGTAGGATCCAGCTAATGAGCACAGGAGAGAACCAGGGCTGTCTATTGGTTTAAACAGTTGCTCATTAGCTAATCCATAACAAACCCTGTATTGTCTGTGTGTGGTGAAGATCTGGGCAGCAAAACTGGGAAGGCTGTGTGCAGTTTGTGCCCAGACAGATGGTCTTGTAAATCTGTTGGTCACTGGCAGAGCTGGCTGAAACCTCTGGGGCCCGGGTACACCTGCTGCTGAAGGGTGCACAGCCAGCAGCTGTTGCTCATTGCTGTCACCTTGAACTTGTGACCCATCTTCTGGGTACTTCTTCACATTCTCAGTCTCAGTCCATGCACGTAAAGAGCCAGAGTCTTGCTCTGTCTCTGGCTTCTTGAATAGGAAACGACACTGTTTTCATGTAAAACACCTTCAGAATCGCTCTTCTTTCCTCTTGGGTTTGATTTGTACAGTAGTTGCAAATGCCTTTCCAGGAGTCTGTGGGCAGGAGTGCAAGGAGTGTAACCAATGCTTGGTGAGGTAACCCAATAGCAATGCCCAAGTTGTTGACTGCAAGTGCTGCGGGCTCAGGCCCCTTTCTAAGCATGGCAGTGCTGCAGGGAAACATGAGCACGTGTGGCATTCAGTTCAGTGGTGCTTTCAACCCTGACAGGGGATTAGGAGCATTCCTGCATATAAACACGGGCATCATCCCTCTTTGGTTGTAGACTCACAGAAAATGGTTCTGGGAAAGACCTTCAAAAATCCTCTCACCTGCTCCTGGGCCAGAGGCAAAGCCAGCTGTTCTTGAGATTTTCATTTTTGATCCCTTATGGCTAAAGTCTTGGGAAAGTGATTTGACAAATCTAGATAAAGATATATATAGCTGCCTTTCATATAGAAGCTGAAGCATCTAGATATGTGCAGATTTCCTTCTGGATCCATGTGCATTTTGAGGTATCTCTGCAGCTGAATTTTTTTTGTCATCCTCATGTTCCTGCTCTCCTGCCTTGGTCTCCTGCAGGGTTGCCCAGTTACCTATCAGACTTACACTGTAAACTCAGTCAGGAGACAGGTACTTAAAGAATCTGGAACAGAATTGTGCCAGTATTAGAAAAAAGAGAGCAGGGTGGGAAGGAACAGGGAATGTCACAAGCCACTGTAAGAAATTTTCATGATCTTGGCAGAGTTCCGCTAGAATTCAGACCAGTCCTTGGGTGGCTATGCAATTATTTAACCTGTGTTTCTGCTAGGTAATTCTGTTCACATTCTCATTTCACCTGTTACAGGGTATGACATCTTTAATGACTATTCTTGATAATGTTGGGATGGTGTGGAACTGTTGTATTGAGACCAAGAGTAATTTCCTTCAGAAATGGTGAGATGACCTTACAGTTTACAGCAGAAGCAAAGAGGGAGTTGCCACTCCTCTTTCCTTGCTCCCCTGCTCTACTTCCAGTTTTGTGCTCCTGTTCTTTAGATAAACTTCAGTTTCTAGCAGACTCCTTGTTAGATTGCTAAACTGATAGCAAACTATGTTGGCAAAATGAGCAGGGCAGATTTCTGCCAAATTAGAGTTGAACTGACCCATGGGACAGTTTGGTGAGAAGAAGGGCAGGGGAAAGGCAATGACATTTTTCAGAAGTGTCCAGGCATTTTTTTTATGCTGAATCTGTAACTGAATGCCTTAAAGTGGTCACAAGCAATGACTGCACTGTAAATCATGATGCCGTGAACTGGAGTGGTGGCAGCCATTCCACTTTATAAATCAGTATTCATTTATTCATATAATGCAAGAACAGTCTCTGGGTTCTTTTGCTGTCCTTGAGGCTGCTGTGTAATTCTCAGTCATTTGGCTGGGACTGGGTCGTGGTGTAGTCTTAGGTGTTAAGTGAAGCTGCCATGACTCCTCACAGGACTGAGCCAGACCAGACCTGCTGCCCTGAGAACTGCATGGTGTGTGCTGGTCATGCAGCAAGTGGCCACACAGATCTCACAGACCCCTTTCAGTTCTAATTTCTGTTGTAGCTGAAGCTTTGAGTGCTTGCTCAGCCTCTCACTGGGCACATGCACAAGATTAGAACTTGGGGCAGAAATCTGCCAGAAGCTCTGTACTGTTGGTGCTGGCAGAGGCAGCTGACCACAAAATCAGTAGAAAGGCTGAAGTTTTTGCTATCCCTTAAGACATCATCACTGAGAATTGCTTTCAGATGACCCACAGATGTTGGAAGATACCAAAATGAGCAGACATTTATTGATCTAAGGAAGGATTTAGCAGATGTCCAGGTCAGTAATGTAGAGCTTGGACTGATGGTAACTGGAAAATGCTGTTACAGTTAAACATTTGCTTCAGTGGTACCCTCAATAGTCAAGTTTCTCTCAGCCCGGGCCTTGGTGAGTAAAGTGTCTTTGTGCTTCAATAAGATCGTTCTCAGGTGTCCCAAGAGACTGGAAGCTGTTAGTTTGACATGCCTTTCCATGCAGGATTGTTGTTGGCTCTTTCAGGTGTTATTTGATACACTCCCTGGCATATGAAGAACTCATGTTACTTTATGAGCTGCTTTGGTGTGATGGTGGGATTTCCCAGCCAAACTGAATCTAAACATTTTCTGTAGGATTCTTATCAGTCTTAACCCTGGGAAGTACCAGAACAAGTCCCAGCTCTGCTCCTTTTGCAACGTGTATATGGAAGAGTACTTACTGGATGGATTAACTTACATTTCTATGGCCTGAGGCCATAATGTGGGAAAACACAGCTGATGAGGACATTCAGTTTATGCACTGAAAAGCACTACTAAAGACAGAGGTGTGGTGAAGAGCTGCATAGCCTGGAGCTTCCCATTAGGCTGATGGGGAGGGACTTCTGGCTGCACACATTGTTGTACCTTGGAAAATGCTCATCTGTATAAGGAATAGCTCCACATGCCCTTGGGGAACTAATTAGAAGGCAGTTTAACGCTGTTTAGCCTTTAGACAAATGATGCAAGCACAGGAAGTGCCTTGCCCATTTTTTACCAGCCTGTTTGTGTGTGAGGTAGGTGGAGTATAGTTCCAGGCTATGCTTTCTCTGGTGGCAAAACTGGTTTAAGAAGTTCTGCACTGATTCTTCCTCTGTTCTCTTGGCTGTGCCATTGCCGTGGTTAATGTGACCACAAAAAGGACTGGATCACCAATCCAATTAAAAATAGGCTGATGGGGTGAAAACCAAAACAAAACCAACAAGAAAATCCAAATGGGGATGGGGAGTTTTATTTTTTAATTACTAGTAGTTATAGTGGTGCATGTCAGTCTTTCCTCCCCTGGCCCCTCTCCCCCTTTCCCATCAATTTTGTTGGTACACCAGCACACAGGAGTTGATGGAATGTTGCAGGAGGAGGAATGATCAGCTAAGGAGAGGGAAGCCTCTTCAGATGGTTCTAACTACACCCATGGTGACTGACTTTTCGTTTATCACCAGTACTTGTCTGGAACCAATAAGAGGCTTCCCCAAAACTGCAGGGTCTGTCGTTATTTGCCCCCAGCCTTGTGTGAAGCATCTTAAACTGACCATCAAGAAACAGCAGTTTCTAAATGGTGGTAGCACTGTTTGTGTTTCTGGCTGTGAATTTCTGCTGTGCAGTGGCAAAGGAGAGGAGTAAACACCTTTCCAGCAAAAGATCTTTTATGCAAGAGAGGGTTTCAGTCTTTAGACCAGTTAGTAAACGAGACAACTGAGTTTTATGACCTCTGACAGATGAATCACCTGACTGCCATGTGAGGGGCTTGACTGGTACATTCTGCCCAGCAAATAAAGCTTTGAATTTGTCATTTCAGAAGAGGGAGGAGCTCAGAATTTGCACAGTCAGATCATGAAAACAGGTATTTTGGGGAAGAGCTGGCTGTGATGGTGTTAATCACTTCAATGTTGTGTTTTCAGGCTTTGACCATTTTGATATTTTTCAGAAGTGCTGGCTTATCATTCTTTGATACTTTATCTCAAAATCCCCTTATTGTAGGGACTACATGAGCTTAGAGAATCTTCATGTGGAAGGTTAATCCTGAGAAAATTCAAGTAGGGAATAAGTGATCAGAGTGAGGACATTTTCTTCACCCAGCTGAACATAAAATTCATTGCTGTGTGTAACTCTGCTATGGAAACTCGAGCCTGACTGTTGGGCACTGAAGTTCTGCTCTGGTGGGATCAAAGATGCCTTCATAGGATGGGTCAGTGCCATGAAATGCAATGTGGTTTTCCATGGTCATGGGAAGTTATCACAGTATGATGGTCATAGTGGTGTGTTAAGTTCCATTATTGCTTCCTGAGCAGAGGAACCAAACAAAATCTTCTCACCAAGGCTTTGGTGAGAAAGCATGGTTTGTGATGAAAAGAAAGTCTTAATAAAGGTAACATTAAAACTAGATTATATTAGTAGAGGTTGGATGTCTGCGCATCTTGATAACCATCAAAAAACCAAAAATGTGGATCCTGACACATGTAGCCCTATTTCTGGAACAGCTGATGTCCAGGAAGACCTTTAGCATAGTTGAGAGGAGGAAGCAGTGGAATGAGAGAAGGGGGGTAAGGCTGTGCAGGGAGCTATGGATGGGGCAGGCCCCTGTGGCAGTTAGTCCCATATGGACATGCAACCACACACTGCTTTTGTCTAAAAAGTGTCTTTTGGTAAGACTTGGTTGGCAGTTAGTTTTGCTGTGTATGCACAGAGAAAGAATGACATTTGGTGGACAGATGAGGTGTCCTTACCTTCCCTCTTTTGTCTAGATTTATTTGTCTGATGCACACAGTTCATTATGTTTATGCTGATTGTAACCAACAATTAATTAAATAAGTTCAAGGAGATAGTCATGTCCCAGGAAATATCATTAAGTGACACAAAGAGATTGAAATGAGAGTTGAGATGGCTTTCTTGACCTTGCTTTGATAAACCTTCCACTGGATACAGCTGGATAGTTGCTTCTGTCATAGAACTACTTATAAGTAATTGTAAATGTTTGCTTTGGGTGCAGAAAGATACAAAATCTGCAAGAAACAGACACTTCCATGACATTTCCCACTGAAAGGATTTTGCAGAAATCACTGAATTCTTTGATCTCATTTTCTTTGGTAACAGGTGTGTGAGGAAGATACTGCTTACGAGAGGCAGAAAAATTAATATAACTTTACTAGCAGAAAGTCAGCACGAAACTTTGAGGTAGGACTGGAAAAGGCTTTCTATGGTGATGGGAATTCCTTTCGATTATCCCTCTTCCTTACAGGAAGACACTTCCCTGCAGTTATATTCTAAGGTGCACAAGTTAGAATGGAGAATCCAAAAGCCTCCTTATTCACTTCTCTTAGCAATTCCTTCCTGCATAACTACTGAATGCAGCATTTTGCAGTTTAGTGCAAGACAGAACGGGAGCCAAATTGCTGCCCTTGGAAATTCATCCGTTAAGAGGTGAAGAACATAAGAGAGTATTTCTTGACCAGGTTTTTTTTGTGCCATGCTTCCAAGGGGAAGGCTCCACAGAGGATAGAGGTGCTGTGCCACGGTTGGAATGTTGGCTGGAGCTTCGTGAAACCCAACGCGCGGTTTCGACAGAGGAGTCACAACTGTTGGCAGGTTCTGGTGACCAGGGCAGACCTCAGCGGGAGTTATTCTAAGAACACAACATATGATCAGATTACTGAGGGACACTTCACATGGCTCTAAAAAATGAACCATCTGACAGTTTATGACAGCTCTGCCTGTTCCAGCCAAGTGGGGAGTGCTGGGCTTTGCTGACCCTGCAGCCAGGGTTGTGAAACAAAGGAGTTGCCTTCCAGAGCCTGTGAGCCCACAGACTTCCAGCCACATAACACGTGCTTACATCCAGCTACTGATAAGAAACACAAAAGACATTTAGGACTTGCTTCTCTTGCAGTTTTGATTCATGGTAATTTTATAATGCCTTGCTGCAGTTTACTGGGCTTGGCAATTTACATAGTTCTATATTTAGTAATGCCTGTGATGAATGTCTTTGTAGACATTTGTAGACTTTGTAGAACGATCTGTTTGTTTGTTGGTGTTTTTATTTTTTTTTTTTTTTTGTGGTGGTGGTCGTTTTTTTGTGCTACCAGTATCCTTATTAGCCTAATTTAACCTGCCACTTTTCTGTTTTAACCTGACTTCTGGAACAGGAAAACTGTGTGAGAGATATTAGCAAGTGTGAAGTGAATTCTAAACTGGAAATTTTGATGATCCACAACTAAATGCTCTCTGTGTTGAGTTTCTTTCTAGAGAACTTATGTACTGGCATCTAATATTTGCAATTTGTACAACAATTTCCCCTCCCACTAGTCTTTTTCAGTGAAGTACATGGTCTGAGAGAACTTTGCAGTCTTTCCTGCTGCTGTTGTCAAAGACAGTTAAATGAACACTTATGAAAATACCTCCCAGTTTCCCAGGCTTGACTACAGTTTATTGTCTCTCCTCCCTGCTTCCTACTTTGTTTCCCTTCTTTTGTTCTCTCTAACACTCATTCCCTCTTAATTCCTTTGATGAGGTGCTGGGTGACGCAGGAGATTGGCATCACTGTGTAAAGGTCTCTTTCTGCCAGTTCCTGATTTTTTTTGTTGTTTTGTTTTGTTTGTCCTCTGGTGCTCCTTGTTTCTAACTGCTTCCCATCGCTGCATGGGTTTCCAATGGGCTGTAGTCCTTTCAGGATTGTCTCTGCTCTGGTGTGGGTGCTGAAGTTGCCTCAAAATGCTGCGTCAAGGAGCAACTTTTTCCAAGATTTCTTTTCCAGCCACATCCCCAGGAATGTCCCCTACCACTTGTGTCCTTTTCTCAATATTCATCATTTTACATATCTTGTATTTCTCCTGTGCATTCTCATTACTCCTTTTGTAGTTCCTTTTGTGTCTCCTCGTCTGTCTCCTGTCCATGCTGGCTCTTGCTCTTTCCAAAATACATTTGAGCAAAGGTAGCTTGTGCTCCTCTGACTGGTCGAGGATTTGATGGATTGTTATTTTCATCCAGTTTGGTGGTGGCTGGAATTGTCTGTGACTGGCATGGAGCTGCTCATGGCATCCTCTCATGCTGATTACACCTGCAGCCCCTTACTGCTGAAGCAGAGTAGTGTTCTGTCAGACTGTTCAGCCTCTGTAATTTCTTTACCTAATTTGACACACATATGAATTTGCTCCGTAAAATTAATTGTATCTGGCTGAGAATCCATTGAAATTAGTTTTGCAAGGATGACCCATAATTGAGCTGGTGTCTGGAGAGTTCCCAGGTGTTCAAATTTTCAGAGTAGCCTGATATGTGCACTTAAAAGTTTGCCTGAAATTCTCTGCATTCACTTCTCAAGGCTAGTTTTTCCTCTCTTTTCTATTAACTCATTCCCCTTGCCTCTCAAAGGGTCCTCTTGTTGAAACAAAAAATTTTCTTCTTCTTCCTTTACAGATAATAGGGTTTGAGTGCCTTGTTTTGTTCAGCACATTTCCCATTTTGGGTGTGTGTCAAACAGTCCGTCTGAAATTTCTTGTATGTCGGCATCTGTCTGAGAATCACTTCAGTTGGTTCTTACCTTTCAGCCTGGATCCATGTCTAAACAGATGGAAGTTTGGGAAGCCATAAATGTTATTGTTGGCCCTCAAGGAAGGTGGTGTGGATATGTGTCGCTGGTAACTGGTCTCAGCTTTGTGGAAATGCTTTACATGGGCTGGAGGAGCAGCCAGGTGCAAGGTGGCAGAACAGCATCTGCTCCCTCCAAACTCTCCTGGGCACATCACTGTGCTAAAGCAGAAACTGGGAACTGAAGAGGTCAGTGCCTACATGGCAGGGCATTGTGTTTCTGGCACAGGCACTGTTCCTAATTTGTGTTTACAGGAGCTGGAGCTGATTTCTCAGCTACAGACCTGTTTCTTCTCCCAGGAGAATAAGGGGAGCTGCTACAATGACACCATTAGGCAAAGATTAGGATCTGTACATGGAAAATTCTTTCCCATCCCTGTGTGTGTGTTGGTTGTGTTTCATGAACATGGCCTAATTGCAGTCATGGACATGTGCATTGTTCTGCTTCAGAAACAGATGGAATTAAGGGCTTTGCCAGTTCTTCCCTAAAGCTTGAGTGGCTAATTACAAGTTACAGCTTTTTCATGGAATATTCAACTGCTGGAATAGCTTTAATACTGATAGTTTAATACCGATTTTACTGCTTGTCTTTTGATGTCTGTGATGTCCGAATACACAAGTTCTTTGCCCACAGACTTTCCACAGACAATACTGGGGTTTTATAGTTTTGTTACAAACAAACTTTACAAGAGCTGTGGCTTTGTTTTCCAGTTCATTCCTGCTTCATTCTGCAAACACTTGCAGCCATATCAAGATGTCTCACAGCCTTGCAGCTCCTACTCCAAACTTTTTATTGCAGCACTATCTTGATACTGCTGTGGTCCCCACAAATGTATTATTTTACAGAGCCCACTCTTTTTATGTTTTCTGCTTTGAACCAGCCTGGAGTTCAGATGTATAACTGCTGCCTTTCTGTGTCTGTTTGTAATTCCTGCTCCTCCAGAAAGACAATAAAATCTGTATGACTGCTTAGGTGTGATACATGGGAGCCAGTGTAATAAAGCTGGATAGTCTGCCTGCAGGAGCCTGAAAGCACTTGTAATTCACTGTGTCACATCACACTGATAAATTCTGTGTAGCTGTTTCCATGTGCTTCCCCACTGTTGTTTATTTTCTTGGACTTAGTTACACAGAATGACAGGCTCCTTTTGGTTGGAAGGGATCTCTTCAGATTGCCTAGTCTGGCCCTGCTGCTCAAGCAGTGTCCAGCACGTTGTGACTGTCCTCCAAGGATGGAGACTACAGCCTCTCTGGGTTGCCTGTGCCAAAGTTTAACCGCCCTGAGAGTAAAAAAGGTTGAGTTTTTCCTTGGCTGGGTTGGTTTATTGGTTTGGATTTTAAGTTGTTTTTAGACAGAATTTCATATGTATTAATTTGTGTCAGTTGTTTCTTGTTCTGTCACTGGGTACTATGGAAAGGAGGGTGGCTCCTGTTTTCCCTTCATTGCTTCCCATCAGGTATTTATTTTATTATCATTGATTAAAAATTGCCCTTGAGTCCTCTCCAGGCTGAACAGATCCAGTTCTCTCAGCCTCTCTTCATAGGACAGATGCTCCAGCCTCTTTAATGATTTTTGCTGACTTCTTGCTGGCCTTGCTTCAGTATGTTCACACCTTTCTCATGCTGAGGAGGCCAGAACTGGACTCAGTACTCCACCTGTTGCCTCAGCTGTGCTGAGTGGAGCTGAAGGATCACTTCCCTGGACCTGTTGGCAATTGGGATTTGCCACAAGGGTGCATTGCTGCTTCACTGTCAGCTCATTGTCATCTGGGACCCCATCCATGTCTTCAGCCAATTTCCATTGAGCACTTTGTCCAATTATCTAGCCCAAGCTTTGTCAGTTTGCCTATGGGAATGTTACAGGAGACTGCTCCTAAAACTCTGACTTCTACCATGTGCACTAAGAAGTTCCTTTCTAAAGAAGAAAAGAGTGTGACAGAATCACCTTGCTGCTGATCTCTGTAGATACACAATGGAATTATCTATCTTTTTTCTGGGGTCATTGCTTTCTAAACTTCTGTGTTATTTCTCTGTTCCAGGCCGAAATGAGTTGATTGCCCGCTATATTAAGCTGAGAACAGGGAAAACACGCACAAGGAAACAGGTAAGTGTACAGTTTTCCTTGTAAGGATCAGCTTCTTTGGACCTCTGCAGATTATGAGTGCTAATGAGAACAAATTTCTTGCTGTTCACTTGCTGGTAGTTTCTGACTTTGCTGGAAGGAGGTTGTTGTGCTGAGCTAGTTAATAAGAATGACAGAAAGAGTCAGCTCAGACATTTCACAGGAGGTTTATAGTGCTCATATCTGCCAATCATATGGTTACCCACAAAGTTTCCTACTGTTAAATAGCATGATTTTATTTGCTTGGCCTACTAATGAGTATTTCAGGGACCACCAGTGGTTCTCTGCATGAAGTTTCCTTGTTCAGCCCAAGTAGACAAGAAAGCAATGATGATTTTGAAAATACCTTGCGCGTGAGATGAGAAAGGAATCTTTGTAATTTAGGAATTAATACCCAGGCTATGCTGGATGAAGCACTGAGCAGCCTAGACCTGCCTTAGATGGCCCATCTTTGCTGGCCCTCCACCCCATTTCATGTCACTGGAGTTATGTTCAGAAAAGCAGCTCATTGTTACCCCCAATCCCTCCTACCCCAACCCCAAATAACTACCTAAAGTATGTTACTTCTACAAGAGGCTACCAAGTATTCCTCTGGAATGAACATGGAATTCTGTCTTCCAATGCAGGTATCTAGTCACATCCAGGTCCTGGCAAGACGGAAAGCCAGAGAGATCCAAGCCAAGCTTAAGGTATGATGGATATCCCTTAAAATATCACACAAACCCCCCAAGTCAGCTATTCCCTCTTTGAATAGCCTTAAAAAAGCCCGAGATTAGTCACTGAACTGTAGTAAGCTGGAGAGGAAAAGGTTCTTCCCAGGAAATGTTGTGCAAACATTCATTATTGTTGAAGCTCTGTGACGTCTGGAGCAATTCTATTTAAAGAATAAAGAAACAATAACTTTTCAAATTTCATGTGTCTTATTTCTACTTCTGGTTCATACTCTTGTCATTCAAATCTGAAAGATCTTTAGCCTTAGGAGTGTGCAGAGGGTGTTTACCTGAGAAGGGAGGGTTTGTGGTTACAAATGCTAGCCAGTAAGCAGCCACTGGTGTTGTGGTGGCCTCGGGAAAAGGCAGCCTTGCAGTTATTAGAGCACCAGCTCCACCTCTACTAGAGGTGGTGATGTGGAGTTGTCCACTGAGAGGAAGCAATAAAGCCAGCTGGCATCTTCTCAGGTAAAATGGTGCCAACTGAAGAGACTTTTCTCCTTGATTAGTTCAGACCTGATTTGAAGAGGCCGGAGCTAACGAGAAAGAGAAAATGGTTGGATACTTGCTTGAGAAAAGCTGTGTTTTCCTTTCTATAGGAAAAGCTCCAAGATCACCCTAATGAACCTCTTGACATTTATTTCCACTCAGATTTGATGTGGGGAAATGGTTTATGTGCTCAGACTGAATTGCCAGAAATGTTGAGAAGGTCAAGTTTGTATGTGACAATTGCAGAAGAGGGTGTCTGTCCCCTGCTAGAATGTGAGCTATCCAGAAAGGGCTTGTGAGCAGGATGTGAGGTCTGGGCCTTGTTATGTTTCTGAGACAGCCAGAGAAGGAAGGTGAATGCTGACCTTTCTGTTTGGTATGGCCATAAGTTATCTGTAAGGAAGAGAGTTTGCTTCCCTGATCTTCCGTGCTCCAGGTGACAATAACTGTGCCAGTCCAGTCTGTCCCTGACTGCTGAGGGATGGCTGTTAGCATGTGTTTCTTCTTGGCTGCCTGGGCAGCTCCCCACTGGGCATCAGGGTCTGTCCTGTGGGTGAGCTGTTGGCACTCAGAGTTGCCTGGTGCTGATGTGCACACAGCTCTGTTGCAAGCAGTGACTGCCTCTAAGCCATGACAGCACCCCCCACACCCCAGCCCCATTTCAGAAAGCTGTGCTGTGTCTTTTATTAGCCTGTTGTGTTTCCAGCTGCTCTGATAAAGGGAAGGAGGCACAAATTACAACTATCTAATTCAGTGCATCCAGGTAGGGCTGCCTAAGCTTGAAACCTGTGGTGCTGTTAAGTGCTCAGTTCAGGTGGAGGCCTGCTGGAGAGGCAAGTTAGAGCGAGCAGCAAACAACAACTGCCCGGGGTGTTAAAAGCCTCACTGCTGCTTACATCTGTAACCCTGATGCTGCTCCTTGTGTGTCACAGCTCTGGGGCTGGGCATGATTGGAAAGCCAGTCAGCCGAGCCTGTTCCCACTTAGCTGACAGGAGCTGGCCGGTTGTGTTCTCTGGGAGCGGAGGTGTCTCGGGGAGCTCCGTGGAGCCATTGGCTGCAGTCCTGTTGCACCACCCAGGCCATGCTGTGAGCTCAGCCCAGCTGCCTGCAGAGAGCCCTTCCCCAGGACCAGGCTGTTCCTTTCCGCCTGCAGCGGCAGGTCGGGAGCGCTGATTCAACTCATTTACTGCTTTGCTTTCGCTGGCCACGTCCAGAGAGCAAGGAAATGAAATCACAGAGGCTGCTGCCCTCCTTCCAGGGTCCTGCTGACAGCTGTGTGTGCTCCTATCACTGCTCATTTTCCATAGCAAGTGCACATTTTCATGTTTATATCCTAGCCATCAGAGCAGCTACGGGATGACTTTTCAGAGCAGCCACGGCAGTGCTGCCGTTTCCATGCAAACCGTGGTATCTTTTTTAAATGTGCACTGTGTCTGTAACAGACAGGTTGGAAATAGGGTAAAGCTTGAAGAAAAATCCGTTCCCAAAACTCAGTAGTTTTTCCATACCCTGGGTGGCTAATAGATACCATCTGCACTAAAGAAAAAAGTGGGAAATTGTGCTGATATGGTGATCACCTTCATCATTATTACATATTTTAAGAATAATAAAAGAACACACAAACATTGCAAATGTTTGGTAAAAGTTTTTATCATTCCTTCTATCTTTTTTTTATACTGGAAAACACTAAAAATTAATACAGAACTGTTACCTGAAACAGAAAGGAGATGTCATTTCTAAAAACATGCTCTTTCTAGCAGTCTGTCAAGCACTTAAACAAAACAAAAACACAGCAGAGGTTAATAGGTAAAATACTTTCCTTCCCTAGTTACTTTACATTTGCTTTTAATTTTAATTCCTCCATAAGTAAATGCATCTTCCCCATAAACTCAGGTAGACAAGTACAATTTTTCCAGTGAGAAAGTAAGGAAGGAAAAAAATCCTTTTCTGCAATGGCAAACGGGAAATAGTGCTTATGTATGCTAGGAAAAAATAAACAGAAAATAATAATTAGCCTTAAAAAATGTAGGTAATCCTTGAATTATTCCCTAAGTCATAATTTAAACTGGATTCTGAAAACATTTCCCATCGCTTTGGGGAATATTAGGAACTTTCTCAGCATCTAAAATGTTTCCCTTCCATTCAATTGAATAGTACTAACAGGAGTCACAGATGGTCTAAAAAAGAAGAGGTGTATGTTTTGCCCATTTCTACTGATCATTCCACTTGAAACACTAACATTTATTATTGAGATTTTTGAGGGTGCCTCCTCCAGTTTTGTTTTGTTTTGGTTGTGCAGGGTTTGTTTGGTGGTTGTTTTCTTTTGTTTGTTTTTTGTTTGTTTTGTGAGACACATTAGGATATTTGGACTTTGGACTTTAGAAAATGTTAGGTAAACTGGAGGGTTAGAAAGAATGGAGGCCCAAGGGTGAGAACCTACTGCAGTTCAGTGAATGCAAGTGGGAAGTGAGAATTCCTCAAGAAGACAGCAAGGGCTGTTGCATCTCTTTCAGCAGGTTTTTCAAGCTATGAATTAATATGTGAGTTTTTCGTGGTAATTATAATGACACAGACAAATGTGGAAAGTTTGAAGGATGAAGATTAATTGTGGGGGATGTAGGACGAAAGGCAGAATGTGGGGAAGTGCTTCTGTTTGCCTATTTATTCCTTGAAAGAAGAAATGAAGAATGCTGGTTGTTTTATATATACCTCAGACCCACTAACTCTGGCACTATCATTACCTGTAAATATGTGGAAATCTACAGTCCTGTTAAAATACAAAAAGGAATGTCCCTGTATATGTGCCCTGGAGATTATGAAAGTTTCAAGTTTCCCTGAAGGTGGAGATAAAATGATAAACTCTACCTGAGATTAATGCAGTCCCAAACTGAGGTAGTCATTTTTGCTGTCATGATTACAATCTCTCTTTAGAGACCTTTTCCTCAGAGGATTGGTTGGTTTTTTTTTTGGTTTTTTTTTTTTTTGTTTCATGCTTTAAACCAGCATTTCAGAATCTTTCCCATTGAATATTCTTACCAATTATTAAAATGCAAGAATCAGCTAGGGGTGTACTTTCCACAACAAAACTTTTCAGCTGTGTGGTTGAAAGCCCTCAGACAGAAAGGATAAATGCTTAGCAGCATGCTTTAAACCAGCATTTCAGAAAGCAGGACTATTCACATCTGAAGCTACAGTAATGAGTGACAGCCTTACAGCTTTAAAGAGTCTTAGGACAGTTATTGGTCAATCACAGAGATTGGTGAATCTCTGAATTCTGCCCAGAATTTCAGAGATGCTTCTTCCTGACAGAGAAGCTAATGAGAATTCTGGTTATCGAGCATTAGAGCTGGCAAATTGTTAATCATGATAATAATTCTGTTTTTTTCTGTTTCTACTCTTGCTCATAGGATCAGGCAGCTAAAGATAAAGCCATGCAGAGTATGGCTACAATGTCATCTGCCCAGATTATCTCTGCAACTGCCTTCCACAGTAAAATGGCCTTGCCTGGTCTCCCACGACCAGCCTACCCTGCTGTTTCTGGGGTGAGTGGATCAGTGTCTTGGAGTTTTGAGAAGACACTCGAGCATTTAGGAGGATGTTTGGGCCTGCTCAGGAAAACCCTCAGAACAGAGACAGAATGGGCCAAAAGGCACCGTCTCTGTAGAATAAATCTGTCATGTGGCTTCAACAGTTTTGCCCAATTCTTTGCTCACAGTGATGTAAAACAATAGTTTTCCTATATGTATATTTTTAATGATACAAAGGAGAGAATCAGTTGCTTTGGATTTTCATCTGTCTGAAATGTTTTTAAGTGTCTGTATCACTTCCTTAGTCTAGCACCTTTTTGGAATAAATCTGTTTGGGCCATCTTGACTCTTTCTCAAGCTTATATTTCCCAGTCTTATTCTCAGCACTTTGATCAGATGGCCCTTACATAAAATCATTGATAGAGAAGGTCTGTCAGCATCCCTGTACCTACGAGTTGGGTTTAGTGAGCATTTGCTGAGCGTTGATTTCTGCCAAAATATCTCCCGTGGAACTTTCCTGGGGAAAATGGTTCCTCCAAGAGAATGAGCATCATAAAAGCTTTGGAGACAGAGGCACAAGGTGCCTGCATAATATTTAACAATAAAGATCACTTTCAGGTTAGTTTCTTGCATGTCAGTAGTAGTAGTTGTGTGTATAATGAAAAAAATGACCAATCAGAATCTCCACAAAAATGAACCCAGGAATGTAGAAAGAAGAAAGAACTAATTCACATCTTTAAAGGTCTGTGAGCTTGCAGTTTGTTTCTTCAGAAAAGAGCAAGCCTTCCTTTTCATCTGTCCTAATTAGGAGTGGTGACTTTGCCTATGTATTGTTCTCTTGCAGTTTTGGCAAGGACCATTGCCAGGCCAAGCTGGATCTTCCCAGGAGTAAGTATTCCCTCATGTGAGCATCCAAAAAAGGTGCCTCTGCTGCTTTCTCTGCTGCCTGAGGAACACCATTAGCTATTACAAGATCTGTGCTAAGACCTTCATTTTTCTTACAATAGTGTTAAAACAGAGCTGAGCTCTCCTGAAAGATGTGTTTACTTGTGGGTATTAAATGTCTCTGAATTTGGGCTTAAAAGTCTGAGAGGCATCCAGCCCAGACCTATGTCCACTTGCATAGATATAAAACAACTTGTAGTAGAAAGGAAAGGATAAATAAATGGGCACCAGTGTATTAAGAGGGTGATAGGGTTCTCAGAAAAACAAATCTGGAGGGAGGGCCTACAGAACACCTTGATCTGTCCAGTCCTGGCCCCTGACTGCTTTCTGAGTCTTTGCCCATGACCCTCTCTTGCCCACACAGAAGTATAATTTCCAAAAGACACTTATGCCACTTTCTCCCTGAGGAGAAACACTTGGTCTAGTCTGTGCAAACAGTTGGTGAAGAATATTATTTTGTTTGGTTGTTTTTATTAACCACCTCTCTTTTTAATTCTGTAGCGTGAAACCTTTTTCTCAACAACCTTACGCTGTACAGCCTCCACTTCCAATACCAGGTAGGTAAGGAAAATATAGTTCCTTCCTTTGAAATTGTATTCCAACTTCAAAAACAGCCAGTAGTCTAAAAATCTTGAAAGTTACTATTGAAACATTTCAGTGAGCCAAAATAATTTTTTTTATGATTTCCTCTTATTACCTGTTCTCATCTTTTACTGAGAAAGCTGAAGCTTTTAAATATTTATTTTACAAAACTTTTCTTCCTGTTTTATATTGGTTGTGCTGGTTGTTTTCTCTCCTGGCTCAGCAGAAAAAAAAAGTTTACATATCTCTACTGGTCTTCCAGCATGCTTCATGCTCTAGAACACTGTTCTCTGTCATAACATGACTGTGTTCCTACTTTCTCAGTAAGTAGAATAACAAGTGTCTTTTCCTTCCCAGCTTCCCCATTTTGAGAGGCTTATGGTGGCACCTCATTCTGATACTAAACAGTTTATTTCATTGCTCCTTTAGGGCTCTGTCTTAAGTCCTCTTAAAATTGCTGGACATGTTTTCTCTGGTGTCAAGCCCAGGTAGTTTGTCTTTTACATCATGACCCCTGGCAGTGCTGTCTTAGCAGAGGGTGACTGACAAGTCATTTAGAGCACAGGTAGACTGAGGACCTTGTGAATGATATTTTTGCATGATGAATGAAGCCATAAGACAATAATGAGTGAGCTTGGACAGTAGGTGATCTACTGGAAAGCTACTGCCATTTTTTTTCTAAATTATTGTTTCATAAATCCTGTGTGCTTAGGGTTTGAGTCTCCTACCGGCCTCTCACCTTCCCCATCAGCACCAGCTTGGCAAGGACGAAGGGTTGCTAGCTCCAAACTTTGGATGTTAGAGTTCTCTGCATTCTTGGAACAACAACAAGACCAAGACACAGTAAGAAACACACCTTGCCTCCAGTCCTCATTAATTTTGCATCTTTGGACAGCTCCTGTTTGTCATGGACGTGTTATACTACCCTATGTTATGGAAATACTTGCTTCATTGCTCTTCAGAGAATAGAAAGGCATCTTTGGGAAACACCAGATATCCTTCTCTTAGAGTATAAGTAGTGGTAGAACCAGATCTGTGCAATGTGCTTCTGGCTTCCCTGTCCAGGGTCACTGGCATTCATACCAGAGCCCAAGGCACTGAGGTCATAAAACCCTGCCAGGCTACTCTGCCTGTCCTGTCGAGCCTCGTAAGACAGACTCAAATGTAGAACCCAAAATCAGAAGTTGCTAAGATCACATAAAGCCATGTGCTTCTCTGGTATGCTGAGAACTGAAAATTGGGGGCAACTGTGATGAATTTGCATCAATGTGTTTTGAATGTGTTTCCACCTATGAAATGAAAGTAGTAAGATTTGCCTCTCTCACTAAACCTTTTGATTCTGCATCTTGAGATATGCACTGGTGATGGATTGAGATAGGAAAGCTCAGAAAAGATAGTATTATTTGCCTGGGATTTATCTGCTGTGGGATTTCAGGCTCTTTGTAGGACAGGAGCATCAATGTTTAACTGACTGACCTGTCACAGGTAACACTCTGTGTCTCAGGTTATTTCAGAATATATGGCAGCAACATGAGGCAATGATTCAGGAGTGAATACAGGAAGAAATAAACACAACAACAGTGTTTCAGAGAAGGAAGAAGCATGAATGTATTGATAGAAAGGAAAGAACAGCATGAGCTGGTATTAGCAGAGATATTTCTATTGATTTCTTCTGCTCCTTTAGAAAATGCTATCAAATATTTGTTGACTTCCAGTAGTCCTCTGGGAAGGACAATGGATGTTCAGTATGTACTGAATGGTACTGGACAATTTTCTAATTCCACGTTTTTCCTCTTTTTTGCAGTATAACAAACACCTGTTTGTGCACATTGGGCAGTCAAGCCCCAGCTACAATGACCCCTACCTCGAGGCAGTGGATATCCGGCAGATCTATGACAAGTTCCCTGAGAAGAAGGGGGGCCTGAAGGAGCTCTTTGAAAGGGGGCCAGCTAATGCCTTCTTCCTTGTCAAGTTCTGGGTAAGAGAAGGGCCCTTTGTAGGGTACCCTTTTGCTATGAATTTTCTCACTTTAAAATCTGTGAACTCTATGGCTGTTAGATAACTGCTGCCTCCCAGCAAATTTTTCCCTGTGTAGGAAATGTAATACCTACCTAATTGTGCAGCCACAACTGCCTCTTTCCTTGACCCCACAAGGCACAACTTCTGGCCTGCAGCAAGATGTCTCTCTCACACTGTCCATCTGTAGAATTGTTCTTGACTACTCTCTGCAGATTTGCTAATGGTGACTTGGACTCTCTAGAATTTTTTATCTATGTATATGTAAAGAATTCAGAGGAAATTATTCTCTGCATACTCTCATACATTCACTTCTCTCAGTGTTGTGTAACTCCTCGGTCAGAAGCAAAACTTTTCCATCTCTTCTCCTTTCTCTGTAGCTGCATTTTGTGTTATCCAAGTACTAATAATTTACAGATGCATACTTAGTGCTGGCAGAGCAAAAGATAAGAGAAACATATAATAAAATTGGATTATGCTGATAATATATTACTGAAATGACTTCTGGTAAATTGGCAGAAATCAGCCTGGCACAAGCTTACTCACTCAATTTGGATTTTTGTGATTTAACTGAAATTTGCAAAAACTGTGCCATTGTGCTTCAAGGTATAGCTTTGGTGATTGATATTATCATAAGAATTATGAAATTAAAAATAATAGTAGCTCAGGGCAGTGGTACAGTAGATGGCTGAGGGAATGTGTAATGGGATTTGGAGCCTTTCACCTTGAGTTTACTGCATAATTCAACCTCAGGTCAGAGTGAGATGATGAAAAATGAGCTTTTATATCTCATTCCCTTCATACAAAGTGGCACTAGAAAGCCTCCTGGCTGGTGCTTTCAGAAGGAAGAGTTGAGTGCCTTGAGATGCAACTTCCCAGCTGTCCCAAGCCTAGTCTTTCCAGAAAGAAGTTGGAGAATCTTGGCTGGGAGTCACCTTCTCAAGTGCCTGTGCCTAGAGTGTTGGTTGCTGATGATTTTTGGGGACACATAATTTTATTACCTGCAGTCTCTGTACTACTGAGCTGGGGCCTTCATGGGATTAGCTCCTGGCAAAGTACAGCAAAGTGCTCAAAACAAAAGGTGAGAGATCAGCTCTGTTCTGGCTGGGAGAGAAAACAGCACCTTGCTGAGAGGCTTATCCTTTGACAGAGCAGCATTTGAAAGGTATTGATTGTCTTTTGTGCTTTGGAAGTTTCAAGAACCAAAAGGAAGAGTTTAAAGGGAGATGTTACATAGGGAGAATGAAACACTTTGAACTTCTTAACTTGAAGAGAGAGAAAACACAAAATTGTGATCTGGTGCAACTGTGATTTTATTTATCTAAATTGACAGTGTGTTTTTCTGCTTTTGTGGTTCAGTTTGGGGATTGATAACTTGGTTTTTAATATCAGAAGTGTAAATGTGGCCCATGCACCGTGTCAGACCAACCTCTATCAGGGTTTTGAAAGATTCAGATCGTGGCATGTCATCAAGTTGGGCTCTTGCTGTTCCCACTTGAGGTGTCTGCTGTTCAGAGGTATCAGCTCACTGGAATTTGGCTTGGTTAAAGAGATGTGACATAGGATTCAAACCAACTTTACTCCAATGTGTGCATAATATTGTGGGGCTCTGCAACTCTATACTTATAAGGACAGAAATATTTCTTTGCTTGGTTTAATATTTTGATTATGTCTGATTCTTTTTTTGGTACCCTTGCATTGTTGAATCCCATCTGGAGTTAATACCATGTTTTATTGGTGGCAACATTATTCCTTGTCACTTAGAAATAGGCAAAATTTACAAGTCATTAGTTAAAGGGAAGCTTCTAAGACTTTAAAGAATCAAATAAATGAACAAACACTTTTGACAGATAAGGCAATATGATTAAAAACAAAAAAAGGAAGAAAACTAGATTGCAGCAGAAATTTTTATATCCCTCTGCATTTTCATACTTTAGTAGCAGTATGTGCTAGAGTCCTTTCTCATTTTGCTGCCTGATAGCTCTGGACAACTATACAAATATAGTGTTGATGTTCAAAGACGTATTGGATAAAGCAGTTACTACACTGTTGGAATTTATAGTGTGATTTTAGGATTAAATGGTGAGTAGAATTAAATAAATAAAGGGATGTTTTGAGACGTGAAGATAAGATTGATTTTTCAAAGGTTCTGTGTTGAAGTTGTGGTTGCAGGTGACAAAGACTTTAGTAAAACCAAGGAATGAGTAAGTTGGGGTTGTGTATCTGCAGTTTTAGGCATGAAGAACCTGAGGCATGAACCTGCCATTGCTGCAGTAACCACTGAATATACCAGATGAGCTGTTGTGTACCAGAGGCCTAATTCTAAACACCAGGGTTGAGGTTTCTTGACTTCAGTGGTAGCACTGAGGATCTAGTATGACTGAGAAAAATGTGTCCACATTTGTTCAAAGGTGCTTTAAATGATCTGTACAACACCTAAGAGTTAAAAGTTGACAAGTTTGGAACATAAGCAGTGTTGCAGTGTTTTGCAATTACAGCGTTTCTTCCCTGATTTTGGCATTGGGAATTTGGTACAATGAACTGATTTTTGGACTTGGGTTGGCAAGTGGTGTATGACATCTGTGTGACATTTCTCTGTGCTCCAAGTGCATTCTAGCACACGACAATGAATGTGAGACATCAGCCTCCCAACACATGGGCAGTGGCAGCCCTGCTCTTTTGCAGGCTAATATTATCCCTGCCACCTGTTCCTTGCTTCTCCCAGTGAACTCCTCCCATATGGATCGTTATTAATAGTGTGGGGAAGAGGCGTTCTCAGGGCTTGGCACGTTAGTAGAATGGGGCATCTTGGAGCTTTCAGAAGTTGTGAGACTCTGCATGGAAGACAGAAGGACAATGACAAACCAGGAATCCAGGACAGGTAGTTCTCTGCACAGAGCAGCCATGAATCAGGGGGATTTCTTGGGAGCCCTGTCCTGCCTGTGAAGTCTGTATGTAGTAATTTCTTCTTGGTGATAGGCAGTGAAATCACTGAGCATCTCCTTTCAGCTAAATGGAATATATTTCTGTGGGGAAGTGCTGATGGGGTGGGCTGGAAACTGCTGTCCTGCACTTGGCTTCTCTCCTGTCACAAGCAATCCAGTCAAAACAGCAGCAGTGCAAATTGCCCTCAGCACCCTGCCTTGCCCACTGGATGCTTTCAATCATAAAACTTCCTGAAGAGCAAGGAATGGCAATTTGGTCTCCACATCCATTCTGTTCTTGGTACTCCTGAGGCAGCAAACAAGACAGCAGCTAGAAACAGAGAATTTTATGATTTTTGCACACATTAATTTCATCTGCCTTTACCAGCACCACCTTCAGTTGCTGCCTTATGTAAGAGGACTCTGCCAGTGCACTTCTCCACCAAAGCTGTCCCCCACAGTGTCCAGCAGTGTAGAGATTATTGGCAGCAAAAGGCAGACTGAAAGACTGGATTACTGAGGAATCTTCAAAGAATCTTTTCCAGAGATGAAGGGGAGAGAGGAGCATATTAACTTGTGGAGGGCTACCATGCTCTTCCCAGAACAAATCCCTTCTCTTCCATCTAGAAATCTTATCTTGTAGGTAATTAAATATTCTACTTACTTCTCTGCAATGGAGGAAATCCCAGATGTTTCCCCCCAAGCAGGCAGATTCACTCCTGTATGCAGTATGTGAGTAACTGAGACATGCTGTATCACAGATATCTTAGTGATTGTAGTTTCAGCATGTTTGGAAGTCAGGCAAGGTATGGATAAGTGTGTCATCTGTGCTGAGTTTGCACAGCAGGTAGAACACATCCCAGACACATCAAATTTCTGCTGTGCCAGAGTGTGCACAGGTTTTTGTAACTGGAACTTCTTGGACAGCAAGCAAGAGCCCTGACTTTGTCAGATAAAGTAGTGTGGTCCAGCTGGTGGCTCATTACTCAGATTTAGCTTGTAATATGCCTTGTTTATTTGATCTTCTACCTTTGCCTGTAAAAGGGACTGAGAACAGCTGTTTGAGTGCTGGACACCACCCAACAGCCCGAATGCTGCTGCTGCCCCCGCAGTCCCACCCTGTTCTAGCAGTGCCAAGTAGGAGGCTGGGGGCCAGGCAGCTCAGCCCCCTCAGTGAGACTTTCCTAAATCCTGCCTAAGTCTTCTTTGGCTGCCTAGGTTGGGGTAAGAAAGGTATTTAAGACTCATTTGTTGTTGGACACTAGGGCATTTGCTAGAGGAGTTGAGGCACCTGAGTTCTAGTCACATCCAGTTATGTATTAAAAAATTCTATTCATTCCCAGACTATAAAGTGAAGATTAGTCCTCCTGCTTGATGGAGTTTCTGGGAAGATGAATTTCCTTTGAATCATAGTCACTATTATTCCCTTGCATCTTTTCAGGGTGGAATGTACTGGACACAGTAAATCAGACTTGTCTCTGCTCACATTTGGTGCTTGCTCCAGCACTGGCTGTGCTTTCACATAAGGTTTTCTTTAGAGAGCAATGTGGTTCTGATGGTCTAAGTGTTGTGAGGAGCTCATAGGAATCTAGCCATGAAGGCCATAGTGGTTTTAGATGTTAAGCTAAATGCAGTAGATCTTTTGATCATTATGATCTTGTCCTTGTGCAATCCTGAGAAGTTTAACTACATCCTTTCATTAATTACCCCAGTGTCCAGTTGACATTTAGAAGTTAATTTGGCTATGGCAGATTACAGTGTTCTTCCTTGATTTTCTGCCTTGTCTCCCTTCAAGGGGGTAATCATCTCCACAGCAGGGAAAACTAAGAATTTGGAGTTCCACTCCTGACTCAGTTCCACTCAGTTCCAATCCTGAGTTGTCCTTGGTTTTTTATTCATGTACACCATTGCTATTTTCAGTTCACATGTATAAACCAGGTTGCAAATGGTTCAAGAGCAGATACGTGTGTGCTAAAAAATCTCTGGTACAGGGGCAGTGCCTTCCTTGAGAAGGTGGTAACCAACAGCTGTAAATAAGTGAAAAAGCCATAACTGTAAGGCCAGCAGTGTCTGGAGTGCTCCAGCTCCATTCTCCTGCAAACATGAACTGAAAACCCTCAGAAAACTGCTACTGTCATTCCCTGGAGTTGCTGAAATTCCATCTATGAATGTTTATGAGATCTGCAAAGGTGACAGGGGGTGGGTACACAGCTCTTGGTGACTGATCACTCCATGTCTGACTGTCCTAGCCCACAGTATTGGACAAGCTGTAGAATAAAAACTGCAGTGTAAATGTGAAGGAGTTCCAACATAATCCCACTGCGCCACTGCAGCAGGGCTTCCAGGAACCTGATTGTACATAATGTCAGTGAATGGTAATGAATCCTTAATTCAAAAATAATTACCATAGTTTTGCCATTAATATTGATTAATTAGATGTTAATTGCCTTTGAAATTCTAGTCTGGCCTTCTGATTGGAGACTTATCAAACTGTGGATGCAGTGGCTTCCTAGGGCTAGTGAAGCTTTTCTCAGGAACTGGAACTAGCACCTTTCTGCTTTGCCTCATATTGAGTGCATTTATTTTTTAAATTTTACCAGTGAGTCTTTTGGAGAATGTAACCTTAGCTTTACTAGTGAGACCCTGAAAATGTTTGTCTGGCTCTGCAATGAAAGCCTCTGCTGTGTTTATGTAGCAGTGGCCTGACCAAGCCTCTGTAGCCTTGACCCTTTGTTCTTTTTGACTCAATGGGACAATTTCTTTGGAAGAGCGGAATCGAGTCCATACATTGTGTTTATCACTCCCAAGGGAAATAGCTGAAAAATATTGTGAAGGACTCCTAGTCCAGTTCCTCTCTGGACAAGGGAAGAAATTAATCTTTATTCAGACAGTTGGAGTGTGGGTGAACAATACAGTTAGCTGCATTGACATGGAAGTGAGAATTACAATATTACAGTAACTTAATGAAAACCTAAACAAGAATGGAGTAATACTGCTGTTCTCTAATACAGCTACGTTTGTGGTACAAAGAAAGTAGCTGCATAACTACAGTTATTTAATACCGAGGTCTTCAGCATGGCCAGAATAATTCACTAGAATAAGCTGTTCTGCCTTCTGCTATCCCTGTTGCTGCCCATCCTCCCAACACACATTCTTTGTTTGTACACACACAAGTGTTTGTGAATCAGGCCAGGGAACTGATCCCACTGAGAATTAACTGAGCAGTTCCTCAGTGAGCCTTGTAATACAGCTACAGAAATATGTGTCAGTTCAGGAGGAATGGAGAAGCACAAACTGCTCTGGAAGAGTGAGGCTGCTCTCTCTTGAAATCAGGACCAGCCTGGCATCATCAAACTACAACTCTGAGGTGCAGTTTCGCAGGAGGCTCAGGCCAACCCGAGTATGTGTTGCTATGAAAATAGGCAATCTTTGTGCCCTCATTTTTATGGTGCCACAAAGGCAACAGCAAGCTCCTGTGTCTACAGAAGGGGAGAAAACTTGACTGTCACTTGCTAGAATGACCTAAACCTTTTGTGAAGTTGCTCCTTAAGACAACTAAGCTAACAGTATTTTTTATCTGATGGTAGATGAGAAACAGTATTTTGCATGGCAAAGAAAGTGGGGCATTCATTATTGTGGTGGTTCATTTCCACCAGATTGTCTGTCCTTAGTACTGCTCTAGATCTCAATTAAAGAACTCCTCACTGACATTGGTTAAGGAAACCCTGCTAGAATGGCATCTAATGCTGTCCTTGTCACACTGTGCCCACTCTAGCAGGAACACAATTTCTTCAGTTTCCTCTTCCCTTGGCTCAGCTGGAAGAGTAAAGTGCTCTGGAGCAGCCTGTGGGAACCGATCCTTGGTTTTGCACTGATGTAAATTAGTGCCCGGGCTTGTGGAGCACAGGGAATCTCTGCCTTCTCTGTTTTGAAAGGGGAGGAAGCTGAGCTGGGCATTCCCACACATCCGTAGTGTTCCCAGGGCTTAAGGGAACCACCACTTGTGAAATAACTGTGGCTGGAATGACCACTGGTGGAAGCTTCAGACAGACAGGATATTTAGGAGTTCCATCCCAACAGGAGCTGTGATTGGCCAGCCCTAGGCACCCACATTTGAAAACTGTGCCTGCTATTGGAGATGGGTTTGAATTCAGGTGAAACTGGGCTGGATCCATCAGTAACCCACATTCCTTATGTTGCATCCTGTCTGGTTACTTTCACAGTACCTGAGCCTGATGTGTGTGTGTACTCACACACTCCCTTTCCCTGCTGTCTCTTTTCCTTTACCTGCATTCCTAGGGTAGAAAAAATTTATTACTGTTGCTTTACCATTATGCCTTCCTTGGTGAGTCAGCCCAGTCTAGACCATCTGTTGCATTGCTCTGTGTCTGCAGTCTGCTCTCCACATGCTTTGTAAGTACCTCCAAGCCATGTCATATGTTTTTAATGTTAGGAGAATATTCCACCAGCTTTCCCCAATGTGTATGCAAATCCACACCATTTTCTGAAGTGGAAATAGGATTTTATTCAATACTCTTCAGGTTTCTCCCTCTTGCTCAATGCACACTGGTCTGCTTAAGGGGCTGGGGACACTCCCAATACTTTACTATCTTAGCCATGCAAAGTAATGGTGAGAAAATGCTACAACCACCTATTGATAACTATCTGAATTTATTTTGTTTATTTTTTTGGCAGGCTGATTTGAATACCAATATTGAAGATGAATCCAGGTCTTTCTATGGTGTTTCCAGCCAGTATGAGAGCCCAGAAAACATGGTCATTACCTGTTCCACCAAAGTGTGTTCCTTTGGAAAGCAGGTGGTAGAGAAAGTAGAGGTAAGGAGCAGACACCTGGGTGCAAGGCTCCCTCTGGCTGCTGTTTTGTCACTTCAAGTATTTGCATCCTGCCTTTGTATCTCAAGGCAAAATATATCTCATGCTTCTTGTCAGGGAGAAGGATGCTGTAGATACAAGATCACTCAGCCTGCAAAATGGCCTTGTCTTGGGATTTCACTGAAGATCTGCTACTATTTGTTACTTTTCCCTTAAATCTCAGTTTCTGAGGAGATGTAAATATGTACAGCTCTTAGCTCTACCAGTTCTCTGGATTTTTTGGGAAGCAAAGGAAAGCTAGGAAACATAGATATGTTTTGTAGTCCAGAAATGTGAAAACATATAAGCAATACCTTGCTCTCATCTGTGTTTTTAAACATATCATTTACAGACCATAGCTATTAATTTGACTATAATAATTTACAGACTATAATTTTATGGTTTTATTAGACCTAGAGCTTATACACTTACAGCTTGAGCAACATGGGAACTGCAAATAACTGGGTTATGCATATAACTGGCATTGAAGAAATCCTTTTTAATGCCACTTTCAGCTGCTAGGAGAGCTCGCTTTGACATGCCTCCTGCTGCCCTGTTTCTCAAGGAACCTTGAGGTGCAGAAGCATCTGTGTGCAGAACACCAGCTGTTCTCATGTCTGCAGTCAGTTCAAGGTGCATTCTTCCCAAAAACCCATCTCCACTCACATGATAGGCATGCCTGAAGTTGGGTCAAGTATTTGCAGATGGGATAGAGGGGCTAAAGGAAGGTGTCATGGTGCATATGAAAGCAGACCAAGCTTCTGGAGTGAAAGAAGGTTACAGGAATTTAGGGTCTGCTGAGAATATGGCCTCAGATTCTCTTCAAAGGCAGATAAAATATAAAGGAACTAAGGTGTGAATGTGAGGAAAAAAATCCCTCTGTGTATCATTTGCCAGACCCTTTCCTAAGGGGGAGGGGCAGAAATTCTATGTTCGCTCACACAGGTACTAGAAGGCTTCAGTCTTTTTTAGCTATAAAGCATCCTGAGCATAGTATTATTATCATTACTTCCTGATCTTGCTAAAGCAGTAGTTATTAATTTCTTCAGTTTATTCACACCTAGTATTTTTCCACTAGAGATGCAGACTGTAGTGTAGGTGCCAATTGGTCTGTTCTTCCCAGTTACCTTCCACAGTGCCTTGAGGGTTTGCTGCTCAGAAGCTGGAACCCACCGTTCTAAAGAAAACAAGACATCAAGCCAAGGAAATCGGAGGACTCAAGGGGACTGACCTTGGTGCAAAGTCCTGTGGTCACTGTTTATAAAATTATTTGAAAGTGCCACTGTAGCTTTTCTCTTCTGAGTCCCCTCCTGTGACAGTGTCCCCACGTGCCCCTCTGTGCTTTGCCTTGCAGACGGAGTACGCGCGCTACGAGAACGGACACTACTCCTACCGCATCCACCGCTCCCCTCTCTGCGAGTACATGATCAACTTCATCCACAAACTCAAGCACCTTCCCGAGAAGTACATGATGAACAGCGTGCTGGAGAACTTCACTATCTTACAGGTGGGAATTTCAGCTGTTTTCATCACAACTTGGCAACATGTAAGCACCATGCAGGAGTTCACTGTTGAGAGGCAAAGCAGATTTCCTTTTATAGCTCAGCATTTAATTGAACTTAGTGTATTTCATGTGTATTGCACTTCAGGACCATTTATGGAGCTCTAGAGATAGTTACTCATGCAGAAGAGCAGCAAAAGAATTTAAGAGACCTGGGTGAGGGAGAGATAAAAAGAAAAATAAAAGGAGAGCTCATGAGGCAGAGAGACAAAGGAAGGAGAATGATGAAAAGGTCAGCGAAGGAAATGATCATTCCACTATTTCACAAATACTGAGGTCCTTTCTATGCCCTGGCCCTTTTTTGCAAGGTAAAAAAATCCACAAGGACACTGTTGAATGGCTATAAAATTTTTCTGTGGGCCGAGATCTTCACTGACCATATTAGGGGGGAGAAAAGTAGTTCGCTCAGGACCATCCGGGACCTGTACAAAATATGGAGACATGCAAAGGAAGGGGGATGTTGTGGAGAAGCTCTGATACCTTCTGAATCACTGCTGCCTCTAGGTAGGTCAGGATTACAAGGCTACAGCAATTAGATTTGCATTAGTATTTTGTTATACTGGGAGCCTCTCCAGGCTCAGCTGCAGCCTAAATTTGGGAAGAGGGCAGACAGCTTAAAAGGTGAAATTTCCTAATGGACTGAATTCTGTGTTCACCTCTGTAAGAGGCATCACAGATCTTTGCCCAGAGAACATGAGGCTGGGTAAGTAGAAGAGATGCTGGTGTCTGTATGAAAGACTGGAAATCAAAGTGGTTTTCATTCCATTCTCTGAAGATCTTGGATAACTGCAGGCAACTCATTTCACTGCTCTGTGGCTCAGACACATCAGCTATAAAAGACAAAGTTAATAATATACGTCACAGGGAATTAGGAAGTTTATTCTTTCATGTTTGCATTAAGATCTTAAACATCTGGAAGAAATGAGGAATATAAATGTTGAGAGTTCTTTTAGATGATCAAAAGCATGAGAGGGGCAGAGAGGGACACATGGAAAACCTGTGTGCTGTAATCAATACTGGGGAACATTGTAGATGCCTTCTGCATCTTTCATTCCTCAGTCAGGCCAGCATTTCCCATAAATTCTAAGAAAAAAGCTACCACATAGTTATACTTCCTCAGATGCTTTATGTTTTGAGAAATCTCATGTCCTTCCCTTATCTTCTGGCACTGATGGCATGTCCCATGTGGGTGCTGGCACACACTACCTTGCAGTCCTGTGCAAGATGAAAGTGCTGCTCCCTGAGCAGCAGCCTGAGCATTTCCCACTCCCCACTGGGGAGCTGAAAAATGCATAACATAAGGCACGTTGCTAGTCCTCAGTCTCCACTACCACCTTTGAGGCAAGTTTAATTATATATTTTTCCAGACCTTTTTATGAGCTTAGATACCCCTAATCCTACAAGTATCATTTATCTTGCTTTGCACATTTCTCTGGATCTAGAAACTCCCAAGATTTCAGAGCCCATTTTTCAGAAAAGGGCCTGGTGCCTTAGCACAGCTGGACTTATATAAGTCACTACATCTTAGAGAAGAAAGGACTTCAACTGCAAATCCACTCATGAAGTAAGAAAACAGAATAGATCAAAATCAGACTGCTGAAATTAATAACCAAGTTTTAAAATGGCTATTTTCTTTCTGTTTTCACAAGAACAATTGGGCCTTGGTACAGTTCAAGCCTCCAGCTGGAATGGTTTTCTTCTGCATTTGAGTTTGTGCTACTGCTGATCAAAATCTGTCTCCTCCAGCAGAAAAGAACTTTAGCTATGGCACAAACTCAGGTGACAAGAATGTGCAGAATGTGCAAAGTTGTGCAGTGACAGAGAGAGGGAAGCTAAGCTAGGAGTTCTGAGAGCAATATTTCTCTTCTCTCTGCCACGTAGTGCATGCTGCAGAAACTAGGACAACACTGCTCCCTCACCACGCTGCTGTCAGAGTCACGTTGTAGAGACACTAAGGGTCCTGAGGGGCCACAGGAAAATAATGAGAAAAAAGGAACTTCTGTAAGAATGCATGAGTGTAGCAGCCATGTTCTCCTAACACCTACAGTGTTCAGAATGGGAGGTGTAATGGAGTCAAAGCTGTAAGTTTCCCGTAAAAGGAGTTACACTCTATAATCCCCATGTTCTGTGTCTACCATTGACAAGCAGGAGCAGATGAAGGACAAGAACTGTCAGTGGTTGTGATATTTTAATATATGTGTGAACAGGAGTAGGTGTGCCACAGGAGGGGGCCTCTCTGTACCCAACATAAAAAGCAAAATGAGCTCTCTCTGAAATCTCTCTCCTCTGCTGAAATCTGCCACACCAGGGGTGGGAAGTAAAAAACCTGGTGGACCTGCTTCCACTGATGTGATCACTGCTTGGTCACAGTGGACTTTTCTACACAATGGACTCTACTCACCTCCCTGTCTCTTCATTGCATTGTGGTTCTGAGGCTGCAAAAGTGCTTTGGTGTTGGCCAAGCTGCGTATCGATCCTGCACTTCTCTGTTCTTAGTCTATTGCTGACTTTCTGCTTTATGTTGTGTTGGAATATGTAAGAAGAGAAATAGCAATTGCCATTTCAGCTTCTTTTCCTTTTCTGTCTAGGTTGTGACAAACAGGGACACACAGGAGACCTTGCTGTGCATAGCATATGTTTTTGAAGTATCAACTAGTGACCATGGTGCCCAACATCACATCTACCGGCTGGTGAAGGACTAGAGACTCTCTGCTCTGAGTTGTCCATGGAATGCATGTCTAAGAAAAAAAGCCTGTGCTTGAACAACCCCTGCCCCCCCAATACCAAACTGAAAAATAAACTGCAGATATTGTGTATTTTCAGAAAAGTACCTCTGAGCTGGTTTGTGACTGACAGAGTGAAGTTTCTATCTCCAGGTTTGTGCAAATGGGAAAAAGACTTGGAAAAGACAGGAAACAGGCAAATGTCTGCTTTAGGGTCTCACCCCAATCAACATACTGTGAAAAGCACTTCCCACAGTGCACACCCAGGGTGTGATCACTCCATAAAAGGAGTGTATGCACCCAAGCACACAGGTGGGACAGTGGCAATGGCAGCAGCTTCCACAAGGCTGATCACATATGGACAGGTCAAAAAAGTTCATGCTACACCTTATCTGAGGTTGTGTGCTTACACACATTCATTTGAAAGTCAACACATGCACAGACATGGTTACCACGCATTTATATAGGTGTCAGTCACATTTATATAGGTGTCACATGCTCATGTGCCTGTGTATAGAGGTTGCACAAATATCCTGCACAGCTGCCTGTCCACGTGAGCAGCTGGGCAGTCATAGGCTCATTCAGCCTTGCTCTGTTAAAGGCTTGTCTCTTTTCCCTCTCTTCCATGCATGATAGTGAGAGACCAATCTTTCTTTTGCATTTTAAATGAAGTTATGCTTAGAAAATTGTGTATGTTTAATCATGGTGTCTTGCCCAGCAGATTTCCTCTGTGTATCAAGTCTGATGATAGACAAAAATAATTCTTGGTGCTTTTGCTTCTGTTCTCCCTGCACAGCCATCAAAGCTTAGTGAGCCAGTGTGTGTTCTTGTGAACCAGCAAAATAATTGTTTACAGATGTCTAATTATTCCACCTGTTAGCTGCAGACAGTGAGGTGCACAAGTATTGCACAGGATGTCATTTGGCAAGCAAACTGGAGGAAAAGAATGGGAGAGAAGAGTGAAAACAGCTTCACTTTCTGTGTTTCCAAGGCAATCAAACACATCCTCTGCTTTACTTGTAAACTTACGGTTGTCTATTCAGGAGTCACTGAGAGGCAATAATCTTGGTCCCCACAATGCTGCTGATGTGGGGGAAAGATGCAGCCATTCATGTTGCTCTGAGGGAAGAACTGGTTTGCATGATCCTCTGGCAGCCTTTGAACAGGAAATTTATTGGGTGGCCAGGCAGAATCGCGTGGCCTGGACAATCAATTTAATGTGGAAGGGGGACAAATTGACTACTTCCTAGTTGAGCAACTGCATGCCAGTTGATCTGTTGTAAGTAATAACAGTGAAAGAGTGGGTCTCCATTTGTATGTGGGAGGTCCCTGACAGGGATGAGTCTTCACCAGGCACATCCTGTGCTTTGAAGGATGGGAAGGAAAGGACAAGGGTAAGGAGGAGAGCAAAGCTGATGCCATGAAGTCAGAGCTGGAGAAAGATGGTTTGATTCTTCTTTTAGGAAAAGTGTTCCATATATTTCCCCCCCCCCAGTCTTGCAGGCCCTGGATTCTCAGAGACTACTTTTAAGGACCTTGCAGAGCTAGTGCTGTCAACGTTCTCTGTGCAGGAGCCAAAAGTGGATGGTCAAGAACAGAAAATTTGCTTGCACCTATTAAGCACAAAGTACATGAAGTTCCTGCTCTGCCTGCTCTCTCCAAGACAAAAAAATATCTTCAAGAATGGACTTCCAAGCAGTTATACAGACACACAGGTGCCAACAGCTTTCCTTAAGATCTGCATGGCTGGTAACCAGAATCAGTCAAGCTTGGACAAAATGAGCCAAGTACTTTAAACATCTAGAAGACAAAGCATCTTGAAATACCTGCTGTTCTGTGCTACACAGGAAAAATGCATCCAAGCATAGGCTGTCCTCGCCCATCCATTGTCCCAGCCAGGTAAACAAGCCCCTCAGGACTGCATTAACTACGTCTCTGCAAACAAGGCAGCCCCTCCAGCTGGCCACGTAGGTATGAATGGCACCAAATGTCTACAGTCCATTGCTGATGCATGCACCTGCCTGTTTCAGCCCTGTGCAATTTCCTTTCTGATCTCTGAACCATGTGTGGAGCAGGCAACAAATCAAAAAAAAAACCTTGCTAGTAAGAAAAAAACCCTTGGGAAAAGTTTTTTTGCCCAATGCAGACAGCAATGTTTTGAAATGAAGCCTGTGCAGAGAAAGGGCAGAGAAAGTCCTCAGCAATGGAAAATTCCTTATGATGTGTATTAATACTCTCCTGCAAACATGAGCTTGGTACCTTGCTTGTGTTTACTGCAGGGTTACACCACAACAGCAGACCCTATGGAAGTCAGTCCCTGAAGAAGATGAGCCCTAGAAGTCCACTTAGTCCATTAGCTGATCATGAATAAAACCACATCAAGTAAAGATTTAAGATGTTATCAAGACAGTAAACACAAACCAACAGACTGAAGAACAGATTAAATCTTTGTATGCTTGGTTTTTGGACATTTATGCAGGGTGTTTTTTCAACTTGATAGCAGTGGAAGATTCTTCTCTGGCACTATTTCTTTCTTGCTCTTGGAGTTCACAGCTCCCTGGCATCAATAACCAGGGTCAACAAGAGACATCTACCTGCCTTTGAAACTCAGTGGAGAAAGGAAAATTCATGTGTTTGGGAGAGCTCACTTTTACATAGGCCGAGAGATGAAGAAGATTTAGTAAAGATAAGAGGCAAAAAAGTACAAGAAATTTTGATCTGGACTAAAAGGCTTCTGCCCCCTTGTAGAATGGGTGAGATCCATGCAAAAATACTTCAAAGACTGGAAGGACTGTAGCTCTCTGTCCCCAAGGCTTCCTTTCTTGGAATTTCACCAGAAAAAACCAGACAGTGCATCAAACTAGGAGCCAGCTGCAATTTTGCTAAAAATAAAGCAAAGCAAACACAAAATAGCAGTATATGTAAAAAAAGAGCCTAGTTTCAAGAGGAAAGGCTAAATTGAACTCTAAAGAACCAACAAAAAATGAGGATATCAGAGTGTCTTACAATTTTATTTTCTACCGGGGCAAATGTACCAGAATTATTAACTTAACCTGTAAAAACTTGCTGTAAAATCAAAGGATGAAACATTAAAAGCTGATTCCCCTGGTCACTTTACAGCCACAACACTGGGACCTTAGAAGGTAAAGTGACAAAATAGACATCTAAATATCCATGTTTTCTTTATAACAAAGCACTTAAGAAGTTTCCATTTAACTGATTCCCCTTTTTTCTAATGTACATGCTTCAGTTTATCAGCCCTAATTTGGGCAGCTACATCTGCTTGTGGAATCATGTCAAACTGAATCACTAAAATGATTTCACTTACTGATAATCTTCTGAGATAAGACAGACCATAGGTCTGAGCAACATAGAACTAGGCAGGGCAGAAGCCCTCCCTTCATCTTCGCTTCAAAGCAAAAAGGAACACTTCAGGTAAGACAAGTTCATTTTAATTCATTCATGTATCTGTGGTGAGGGGGTGGGAACTTCTTAAGCTGATATTGCCAACAAAGAAAACATGTAGGTAGGCCTAGAAGCAAAGGTATGAACTGAATTTAAATCTCTTTCTATTTCAATATCTAGACCCAAGTATCGTTATTTCCTTGAGTATGCTCAAGCCTTTGGTGCAATGGTTTCCCAGTGACCTCTCCTTCCCAATTATCCAGCTCATTTTTGTCTTGCTTCTTTGACATCTTGGACGTCAGATGAAAGAGTTGCAGATTTTATGTGGTTACAGTAAAGAATAAGAACTAATTCTGACAGGTGAGAACACCCTCAAACTTGTTCTAGAGCTGTAGAAGGGGCAGGAAGAACACATGCCGAGCCCTCAAGGAGCTGCCAGGGGATCATGCTGTTTCACCAATCCTGCAAGCAGAGTCTACCCAAAAACCAAGCAGGAAGGCAGCAGACAACTTCCATGCTTGTAATGAAAAGCAAGATCAGGGCTACTCTATGAGGGAAGGCTGGCCAGAAGCTTAGACTGGCCATAGCTCTGTCCATAACCTCACAGAGCATGGTGCAGTCCCAGTTCTCTGGGACACCAAATCCAGATCTACTACACTGGAAGACATGTTAGCCTGCATTTAACATGCTGGTTCAGCAATTAGTCAAGACTCCAAATCTGTGAGTCATACAATTTTGGCCTCTTAAGTGAGCCACAAAAGTACTGGTGCTTATTCTGAGGAAAACTAATAGTGCATCTTTAGAGAAAAGCACCCCTCTCATTTCCTTCAGGTGCAAAATATAGCAATAACGATAGAAAGAACCTGAGTGTAAGCAAAGTTAGTCTAGATGGATGATCTCTTTCTGTCAAAAAGAGAAGCCAAGACTTTGATTTTCAACCTCCTTAATTTCCCCCACAGCACTCAGTTTTGTTGCCATGTTATGATTTCATCTGAAACTGGTGGCTGGGACCAAAGCCACAGACTTGCTATTACAGTAGAGAGGGTACATCCTGTGAATTATACTGGAAAGTGCCCTTTTCTAGATGCCTCACATGCAGCTACTCAAAGCTCTTCTCAGAAGCTGCATGTAGCCTTCAGCTTTGCTGGTCAGATGCCATGGATTCAGGTACTCAGAATCACAGAATTAATGAGGTTGGAAAAGACCTTTGAGATTGTCAAGTTCAACACACGAGCTAACATCACCTTATCAATGAAACCTTGGCATTAAGTGCCACTTCAATTTTTTTTTTAAGTACCTCCAGGGACAGTGACTCCACCACCTCCCTAGGCAGCCCATTCCAATGCTGAACCACTCTTTCTGTGAAGAACATTTTGCTATTGCCTAGCCTAAGCTTCCCCTGGTGCAGCTTAAGACTGTGGCCTTTCGTCCCATCACTGGTTGCTTAGGAGAAGATGCTGATGAGGTGCAACTCCTGTTCCTCACTGTATGGACAACATCAGAGTGCCCCATGTTAGATTTGGCTGCATGTGGAAAATAGCTAGTTGAAGCTGAAACACAGGTCTAAATAGGTCTAATAGATTACTTTCCTGAACTCAGTGGCATAATTGAGAAGAGACCTGCAGATAAATGCAGTTTCCTTGGTACAAAGTGTGTCTACAGTATCTGCCACCCCAGTCCTCAGTTTCACAGTGATCCTCAAGCTCTCCCTTAAATGATCAGATTCACACAAAGCTCCTGTAAATATGGTGGTTTTTTCCTTTGCACATTTTACCTTTTTTCTAAGGTAGACACCAAATGATGACTTCTTTTCACATATTGATTTTTCACCTTGACTTGAGCTATAGAAATCCCATACACCTGGGTCTAAAACTGCTTTGCTTATTCAACAGGTAAAGAACACAGCATCATGCTGTTTCTTTTAGAGTGAACAACCAACCAACAATAACACCAATCACCAGATGTGTCAAATGTGTTCTCACTCTCTGCTGACTTCCTGTGCTGCTTGTCTTTGGAAGTGGTTGTTTATTTCCAAAGTTTAAGTTATTTAAAGTTTGGAATCAATTCTGGAATGAAGATCTTTTAGTCCTCAGATATAATGGATTTTCCGCATTACAGCTACAGCATCCAAGAAGTGGACTGTTCCTGTAATCTGGAACCAAAGAACCAAAAGAAGTTCTCTCCACAGGCCTCATTATCTCTCGTTGCATTGTGAGACATAATTCCTTCATTTCTTGCTTTAAGGTAAACACACAGCAACGTTTGTGTACTTCTGCATGTAAATAAATGACTAATAGGGAGCTGCTGCTCACGTTTCTCTTCTGGGAGGGAGAGAAACAAACATGCAGCAAATGACATTGTGTTGCTGGCAGCACTGCCACCAGGATGCTTCGAGTCTGTAGAACCAAGCAGTTTAAAAAAATCCACTTAGGACATGATGGAAAGTGTAAGAGAATATATTTGATGTATACATCACCTTGAATTGAGAAGTGTGACAGCAGCAGCAGTACCAGAGAAGGAAATGAGAATACACAGGGGACCTAGGAATGTGAAACAGATCTTCCTTCTGCAAAAACATTTATGGTAAAGCCTTAAGTTGCTCTTCATACACTGTAAAATACAGTTCCTCTCAGGAGGTCCATGTCCGTAACTCCACTGCTCTACTTCTGCAGGCATCTGCCATGGTTCTAGGTTGTTTCCCCAGCACATAACACTTCACTTAGTGGTCCATGCCAGAACCTTCCCCAGCTCCGTTAAGACAACTCAAGAGAGTGTTCTGCTGGAGACAGCATTTAAAGTTGACTTAATCCAGTTTTTGTTGCACTTCCACTGACACCCAGAGGAAGGCAGGTGGGGACTTTCTGTATGATGTCAGAAGATCTCCCTTACGGCCCCGTGTCTCATAGCACCACAGGTAAGAATGATCAAGATTGGAAAAGATGTCCAAGAGTCCTGCCATAAACCCAGGACTGCTGTGTCTAGTGCTAAAACAAGTCTCTAAGCACCATATACCCTAATTTTTTTTTTTATACTTCCATGAATAGTGACTTCACCACTTTCATGAGCAACCTGTTCCAATGTTTGTACGTCCTGTCAGTGAAGAAATATTTCCTATGATCCTGTACAAATCTCACGTGACACAGTTTGATGCTGTGCCCCCTCGCCCTATCACTTGCTGCCTGGGAGAAGAGACCGACCCACACGAGTCCACAACTCCTGCCGCGACCGCAGAAAGCTCAGAGGAGCACTCAGACGCGCTTCCCCCTGTGCTAGAAGCCACAGCAACACACTGGCACTCGTGGTGGGCTTCGGACCACCGAGCATCTCAGCCCGGGTCTGCCGTTCGCAGCAGCGCTCAGGGCTGCACTCCGGGCACCCCCGCTGCCTGCCCGAGCCCGGAGGGGACGTCCAGCCGCGGGTCCCTGGGGCAGGGGCAGCTGAGGGGTGCACCGGGGGATGCTCCGGGCGTCCACCCCGGGGGCTTCCCGGAGGGTGCCGCGGGCGGCGGAGAGAGCGGGGTGGGCTTCAGGCACAGCTCTGCCAAAGGAGTTCCGGAGGGTGCAGGATGGAGCGGGTGGGGTGCGCTGAAGGAACGGGCCGGCACCGCTCCCTCCCTCCATCCCTCCCTTCCCTCCTCCGCGGGGCTGGAGCCTCCCCTGGGCAGCGCCCCCAGCTCCTCCCCGCTCGGTAACGCCGGTCCGAGCCCCTCCTCCCGTTTCCGCTGGCAGGAGCTGGGGCCGTGTCCTGCCCTACCTCCGCCGCTCC